>VZUA01042075.1:28553-39787 GCA_013401035.1 Horornis vulcanius
GCGGCAGCGCCGGCGGGCGGCGGCGGAAGGGGCGGGACGGGGCGGAAGGACGGGGCCCCCGCCAGGAGGGGCTTCGAGCTGTGCGAGAGGCTTGGGATCCGTGGATCTGCAACCATCCCCATCCTTCGACCCAAAGCATATACCAGGATAAAATAACAGAGGAAACTTACGGGACCCTCATACTGTCAGGCCTCATATCAGGCAGTCATTACAAAACATTTCAGTTTCACCATTATTCTTCACTGATGTCTGTATAAAGAGAATAAAACTGGCTGTCAGCGCTTGGCTGACAGCACTCAGTCACTTATGCACGGGGATTCAAAGCACAGATGTGAGCAGCACACATGACTCACGAAAGCTTCAGCAAGGCACCGTAACTTCGGGAGCTCCATAACCTACACATAATACAAATGGAGGGGATAGGAGGAGACAGACAAATTAGAAGAAAATTGCTCCAGAAATAAATTTCTTTTGGATATCAGCTGTCTGAGGTAGCAGCCAGCCCTTTGCAGCAGTTTGAGGAACAGTCAGAATTTGTTTTGTTGATGATGTAATTACTATGAGGTCCGAGACAAGTCTAAATTGTAGCTTCAGTTGAAATAAAAAAGGAGGTGCAAGTGCAGCTCCATGAAGTTAATGCCTTTTCAGAGAAAGTGGCCTTGAGATTTTTGTTCTTAAAAAAAAAAAAAAATAATAAAAAAATTGCAAAGCTTATATGCTGCTATAGTGAAACATGGAAATTTTGCATTTCAAAAAGCTTCAAAGCTAAGTGAAGTTATCAAGTCATCAAGCTATCCTATGCAAATATGCACTCTTGTACTATCTCAGTTGTAATGGACTGTTTATCTACCAGATATTCAGAAGAGAAACTGTGAAGAGCATCTCTCAGAAGTCTTGAGAACATCTGCCCCTTTCCACAAGCCTTGATACTGGTTCAAAGATGCTTATCTCTAGGCAGTCTGTTCTATCCTGCCTTTGTTTTTCACACTTAATGATCTGTAGTTTCCCAAAATGAGCTGCTGAAGTTGGAGGGTGTGCTCCACTTTCTTTGCCAGTTTAGCAGCATTTGCAAACAATGCAGGAATCAAGTGCAATTTCTGTCCTCAAAATGTTTCCCTTCTTTGGCTTTAAGGCACTTGATGAAAAATTGACGAATCAGAATTCATCAGTGACAAACTATAGAACACATACATATAAATCTGAAAAAAAATCAAATGGACCTTGTCTTCCTGTTTATAATGGATCAGTTAATAAAGCTGGTTGAAAGTTGAGGTAATTTTGCTTACTCCAGGTCCTCGTATTATAATCAAAAAACCCTAGCATTTACCTGACAAGGAAAACAAAATTACGGGAGAGCAAGGCAACTAAGTTAAACAAGATTTTGTGCTTCTCTATGATGTGCATTCTGTACTGGTTTTGACATGAATTCTTCTTCACCAACTGCCAGTCAATCACAACTTTTTGCACATTTCCAAGTGCCAAGTCAGTATAATTTACAATACATGGCTGCATTCACTTGTAGCCGAACAACTGGTTTAAACCAAAAATGTAGAAATTAGAACAAACTAAAATTGAAAATTGCTGCAAAAACAACCGTAGCAGGCTAAAGACCTGTCTCATCATGGAAGAGGTCACTGTGACAGTCTTAAGCATGTGTCCTGAAGCTAACTCACCTTTTGGGATCTCATTCTTTTCATGGGAGGTACTGGGAAACTGCTGCTTTGTTCAGAGGGCTACGGCTTTGTTGTTTTATTTTACATATAAACATGCGCTAGGGTCTACCAGCTCACCAGATTCGAGGAGAGAAACAAAAATGGAAGCAAAAGTTTCCTAACCCTGTTTCCCTATACTGTGGCAAAACCAGCAATCCACCTAAAAAAATTGCATTCCAAATTCAGTCTCCAGACTTTAGAAGTCTGGGTTGGGAAATGGGCTGTATTTAGACATGTACATTAATCCAGGACTATCTGAAGTTTACAAGTCCTAAGGTGTTGTTCCAGCAACAGATTTCTATGCAAGGAACCCCTGGCCAAGAGCTACCTGTGGAGCAAAGGTGAAGAAGACAGACGCATACACAGTGGAGAGCACTGTGGGTCTGGCTGTGGTGGCGGCTGGGCTGGTTTGCAGAAGTTATTTGCCCAGTGACAAGACAAGGACTACCAGCCATAAGCAAGTTCCACCTCAGCGTGAGGAAGAGCTTTAAAGAAGTTGAGGTTGAAGAGCACTGGAACAGGCTGCCCAGGGAGAGCATGGAGTCTCCTCTGGAGACATTCCAAACACACCTGAATCTGTGTGACCTGTGTCACCTGCTCTAGGTAACCCTGCCTTGGCAGGGAGGTTGGACACTGGATGATCTCCAGAGATCCTTCCCTAATGCATCTCTGATTCTGTGAACTTCAGCACTGAAAAAGGCTTGATGATCAGTTTCTATCTCAAGTTATCACTGCTAATGGCATTTTTCTGCTCTAATTTCATCATTTAGCAAATATTTTGAAAATTACTAAATAAGTTTGCACAGAAAAGTAATAGAGCATAATTTAAAACTTGTAACACTTAGGTATGTAATAGCTGCTTAGTTTTTGCACTTCTAAACTGAAAACTACTTCTCCTTGCTAACATTTGATGTTCTTTAAAAGGGTGAATTATCTAAGTAGCTGGTGCTTTATTTAACAGAAATTTCCAATAAACCTCATTCCGTCACTTTGAGTTATGTCACTTCATGCCATGTGACATGAAGGCATTGATGTAAGTTTGACAGGCAGTGCCAGTGCTGACATGTCAGTTTGAGAATTTATGACAAATTATATGCTACAGATATTTTTCAAACAACTGTGGATTGCCAAGGAAAAGAAGTATTTAAAATGTGTAATAACACTGATGCATCTTTAGATTGAAAACAATTTATTCAGTTCACATAGTTATATTGATTTAATGTCCAGGCTGACACTTAAGGCAATAGAAGAAAGGAAATATATATTGAAAATTCCCAACTAGCTCAAGTTACAATATATTATAGAGCAAAGGAAAATGAGATGTGTTAATATAATGGGCTTTTTAAAAAAAATTGTCATTGAGTAATACTGTTAGCATTTAAGAATTTGAAATAATCTATCTCAAATGTTAAGGCCTTACACAGAAAAAAAAAGGGTCTCAGCTGAATAGAGAATTATAAGCTTATGAAAATTCTTATTCAGCAAATAATGCAACATGGCAAGAGGAGTATCTTTCATTAGAAGTGCTAATTGATTTAAATAATTTTTTTTCTTTTTCTGGGTTTGGGGTGGGGTTTTTGGTAATCTCATTTTTCTACAGATCAAGTCCTGCCTTATAATTTCTTCACAATCTTTCTATTTCAGTTGAAGCATACTTAGGTCAGTCACGTGTGAACTTTCAAGTATCTATTTTATCTTCAAATTCTTAATTCTGTAATGGAAGAGTAAGAGATTGAATGCCTAAGGACTAATCAAATTAGTGAACCATAATCATTTTTTAAGACAGAAAACAAACTTATTAGAAAAGGATAATAAAGGAAAAAAAATAAACTCCATGTGCTCACCAGACAAAATTGTTCTATGTGTTAAAAATACATAGTTGTAGAGCACCAGAAAACCTTGTCTCACTTACTCACTTAGCATTGCCCAAGATGTACCAGAGTTCAAATACTTCTATTCTTCCTCAGTAGTCAACCATCCCAAAAATCAAATCCTGGAAACAGGCTATTGAGGGAAAGGAGAACTCTTCTGCAGCTGGAGATACTGTATCTATAAAATCCCACCTAACTGAACTGTCACGCTGTAACATTTTCACTCTAAAAGCTGCCTTCTTTCAGGATATGTGAAAGGAGTCTGATTTTGCCTCTTTTTTCAGTAGAGAGATGGCATGGCATCAGTTAGAACTGATATGAGTACTTTCTTTTCAAGTGCTGCACATTTTCCTGGCAATGCCGTGCGCTACTCGAGCATTCCTTGGCAATTTACACTGTTGCCATCTAATACACTATTAGCCAGGGACTGTTTGAGTTAGATTATTGCACCAAGTACTGCCTTCTAAGCAATCACAAAGGCATAGTCTGGTTAGAATGCCTTCTGTTGCATGTTCCAAGATTAAGCATGCATTAATTTCAGCTAAAAGAGCAGCTATTTAATGTTAATATATAATCACACACAAATGTTTGCTTTAGAGCTGCCCACCATTCAGACATCCAGGAGAACCTCCAAATGCTTGGAATCTCAAAAAGTGCCTCCTGCACAGAGTGCTAAACCTGCCTCTATTCAGTGTGGCCATATATCAGTCTGTGGCTTTCTACATCCTTTCTTAGTAGATGTTAAAAGGGCCAGAAAAGAAGCACAGATATGGAGAGGGAAATCCATCTGAAAGCCAGATCTATGCCTCTTTCCTGTCTGTTTCAAAGGAACTCCTGGCTAAAAAAGGTCAGTGATACAGCTTTACCAAAGCCACATTTCTGCAAATTAGTAAATGTTTAGAAGATGCTAGGTGTGGAATGGCAGTTTTGAAGTAGATGGATGTATGCATACAAATGCTCGAGGCACACAGGACTTGGGGATAATTTTTCTGGAGTTCGTGTTTTTTCTGTTTGTCACTTTTCATACCACAGCTGAATTCTTAGTCATTGCAATTGGTGAACTCTTAGTCACTGCAGTTGGTGGAGAGGCCAATAAAAGTTTTACAGCTGAAAAGGGCTAGATGTAAACAAGAGTTTCACCTTTTTCACAGAACTTGATTAGCAACAAATGGGCTGGGTAACATTTATAAAAACCTGATAGTAAAGCCTCACCTTGAATCTCCACTCAGGAACCTGAGAAAAGTAAACTAAATTGAACAACTTAACCTGCTCAGTCAGTTAATTTTCCTGATTCATGGGCACACATCAATCTGCTTAAAGCACACTAGTTTACCGAAACAACAACAAGCCCAAGAACAAAACAGAAAAACAAGGTATTGTATTAAGGGCATATACATAGAGATTGGAATATAACTTCAGCCATTTTTCCAGTCCTCTCCTCTACTGGGTCTGGCCAGCTGGTTGCCTCACTCACAGCAGAGCCTGGCTGCCTGTCCCACTACCCTCTCTAAATAAGCACTGCAGCACTTTTACTTGTAGTTTCCCTCATTTCGCCTTTTAGGTCAGAACATATATGGCAGTGGGAAGTAACAAGTCTCTTCATATACTGGAAGCTTTTAAAGAGTTTCTTCCCTGAATACCACAGAATATAAGTAATTTCTGCTTCATAAAATACTCTATACAAAGTCCTTTCCTCTTGTTACATATGAATTTTGTCCTCTCATGCTGCAAACTATTGCATTGTATTATGATGATCTCTCACTGAGTACTCCTAAGCCCAGTTAATTAGTCCAGACTTTAATACCCAGCTTGGAATGTCCATGATATGTCTCTTGATAAAATAAAGCAAATCCATCATAGTTTATCAATGCATATGGAATAAAGGTGGCTCAGACCTGACCAAGAGTTCCTTCTATTCATTACCTTTTTGTCTATAGGGGAAACTCTCAGCAGCAAGCTTCTCCTCTTGGGTTACCTTCTCTCCTGGATTGCCAGGCTTACAGAGCCTCACCATTTCATTTGTTCTGCCTTGTAGCTCCACCACTGACAATTTTGCAGGTCCCTGCTAGAAGTCATTTTGCAGCAGCACAGGCACTACTGTACTTGAAAAGACCCACTAATACTACAATTTGGTATCTTGGGTCTCCAATCTATGACTAAGGCTCGCCAGACCTTCCTATATAAACTAACTCAGCGGCTTACAAGTTTCACCTGACAACCATTATACTCCTGGCTTTTGTTACCTTTTCAACAGAAAATCATGCAATATATGGCAGCTGTACTGTATTAACCCAGTGAAGGACTGCAACAGAAAATATTAATAATATAAAGTACAGTCATGTCAGATAATTTCACTTGGTGAAAAAAAACAGTAGCTTCGAGAAATAAATTTCCCCAGATTATCAGTGACAGGTAAGGTATCATCTCATGCACTTGGTGTTAAACCTTCTGGTGACTGTGTTGGTAGAACCTGCTGGTGCATTTCTGACCCTGTCAACTGCTATGTTGAAGCACCTCAGACTAAACGACAGACAATTCTTACTGGGACAGGTTGCTATTTCTCCTTTATCAGGCTTTAATTGCTAGCGACGAATGCCCAGATCCCGCTGACTGCCACAGCTGTGTCGAAGACACGGCTGGGGACAGTCACGGCCAGTGTTAGTGCGTGTCCTGCGGGCAGGCGGCCGTGCCACAAGTGGCTGACGTCCCCGGCACCCAGGCTGCTGTGTGGCAGGACAGTGCGGCTCTGGAGACGAGCCCAGAGAAGCAGACTGGAGCCAGTAAGGATCCAGCAATGCCCACTTTGGTACCTGCATCTGTTTCGGTCGGGCAGTGCAGAGGCGAGCGGCCAGCCCTGGGGGAGCAGCCTGGCTGCCCGGCACCCGGCCCAGCCCATGTGGGAGCCTCCCCCGGCACGGAGCGGGGCTGGCAGCGCCCCAGCGCTATTCCTCCGGCCGGCCCGAGCGGCGTCTCCCCCGGGTCTCAGCATGTCTGGGACACAGGCGCCCGACACACAGGACCCTGAAGGCGCTGGAACATGCCCGGAGGATGTCCCCTCCCTCAGGGAAATCGAGCAGCTGCTGAACACTGGGCGGCCCTCTTGCAACCACGTTGATGAAGTATGGCCTAATCTCTTCTTAGGGGACCTGTAAGTACGGCTTTATGGACACACCTCCGCCATACCTTCTGTTAGTATGCCTCATGGGTGCGGCTTTAGACAGCTCATAGTTTTGCTAATTGCTGTCATTTACACTGCAGACAGCACGATTTCCGAGATACAATTATGACTGAGCTGGTATTCCCTTCTCGATTAGCCCTTAGAAGCAATGCATGGGCTGATGCTCCAACAGTGGTTTGGGAGATGCAATCTCAGTGCTTCTGCTCTGTGAATATCACTGCACCCATCTTGATTTCTCTTTGTCTTTTCCTTAGAGTAACAGCACACAATAGATTTGTTTTGTGGAAGATGGGTGTCACCCACGTTTTAAATGCTGCCCATGGCACAGCATACAGCCACGGAGGCCAGGACTTTTATGGAGCAACCATTGATTATTATGGTGTACCAGCCCATGACCTGCCAAGCTTTGATATCAGCCAGTTCTTTTTCTCTGCTGCACAATTTATCCACAATGCCTTGAACACGCCAGGAGGTATGAAATTATTGTCGGTCACATTTTGATGCGAGTCAGCAGCCTCCCAGAACAGGCCAGCTCCGCAAGCTCAGCGGCGGATGCTTCACTACATGGTGTCCTGCCAGGGCTGGTCACCTGCACAGTGGGTGGCAGAAAGGAGTGCTGTGGATGTAGCTCTGACTTTTTGGTCCCAAAAAGCTGATGTGACAAAACAGGAGAGGAGAGGAGAGGAGAGGANGAGAGGAGAGGAGAGGGATTATTTGGAAGGTAAGGCTCATTCAAAAAGGGAGAAGCAAAAACATGCATTTAAAGTGGACCCTTTCTTTTGAGACCCGTCTTATACCAACTGTATTTGCAAGAAGAAATGAATAAAAAGACAAATGTCCTGATTTCTGCCATCACCAACAGTATGAAGAGATTCATATATTGCAGATGAGATTCTTGTGTGAACAGGGCCTGTAAGGCTGTGCCTTCAAGAAGATTTACTTTTACCCAAGGAGATTTACAGTGAGTTCCACACGAAACTGAGCTTCTTGGCAGTGGTGCAATAAAATACAAATTAACCTGTTTTACATAAAAGACCATTTCTTAGCATGAGTAAACTGGCATTAATGGAGCTGTTTCTGTATCACAAGTTCTGAATTGAAAATAGAATTACAATTGCATCAAATTACCTTATTATGCAATAGTACTAGGCCAGTCATTTTTCTTGGTGGCTAATGTGTCTGTGTCATCCATCAGGCCAAATTTTAGTATTCTTTCTTGCATAAGCAAGCCTCCTGAAACAAATGGGGTCTTCTTTTCCTCACGGTCAAAATGAACAGCTTCATTACTCTAAGAGGGTTTTCTTTGATTTACCAGTGTTTCTGAGATCAGGCTGGGGTCTTATGGCATTTCTTTTACAAGTGAGTGTAACAATGGTAAATTAGACTTAACTGTTAGCAGTTCATGCGATCTATCAGAAGAGTAAGAAAAACACTTAAATTAAACTTCATCCTGTACTGCTTCTCTTGATGGTTGTATTTTTTTTTTTTTTTTACCAGCCAAAATATTGGTACATTGTGCAGTTGGAGTAAGCAGATCAGCTTCTCTAGTCCTAGCATATCTCATGATAAATCACCACCTCCCATTAGTTGAAGCCATCAGGACAGTGAAGGAGCATCGATGGATTTCACCCAATCGTGGTTTTCTGAAGCACCTGCGGAACCTGGATGTTCAGCTGCGGCAAAGGAAGGATTGCTGAGCAGGCAACCCTATCTACATTCACTTTACTGAGTTTCACCCTTCAGAGCCATTGTGCATATAGAACTTGCCACGATCAGTGCGCATTACAAAATTAAAGAAAATTATGCATCGAAATAAAAGGCCAACAGAATGGTAAATGGATTAATTCTGATAGCTCAGTCCCTCCAAAACCAGCACAGCCAACAGCAGCACTGTAACCACTGCAAGGGTGGAACTGTGGTGCTACTGGATGAATCCACTGAAGTGGTTAAGACAGACCAAGTTAGTCCCTGGTTTCTGCTCATGCCAGAGGCAAGTTCAATATTTGCATCTAGCTGTAAAGGATGTTTGAGTCCCTTTTACTTGGGAGTGTAACATTATCACCTTTCTCAGTTTGGTTACAGTTTTCACATGCGTGTTCTCCTAAGGAAAATGTTGTGTTTCGGGCCTGATGATGTGACAAGAGCAGTTTCTTGGGATCCCAGGCACTCCTACAGAAACCTTCCTCTTCTGCTCATCTGCTAAATATTATGGTATAATAGAAAGCTGTGACAGCCACAAGACCCACACCATCAGAATAAATGTTTGTGATGCTTCTGCAGGCTGGGTCAGCAAAACCATGAGTCTTTTCTTCTTAAATATGTTTTCAAAAAGATAATGTATATTATGTAGTATGTTGAGGACATTAAAAAGAATATGTCAGGTCTTCAAAGCATTTTGTAAGTTGGACTCATCAGTTTGCTTGCACTCCAAATTATCCCAAATCAGTTCTGTGTCAGTGGCTTTGGATCACCCGTGGTTTAATATCAGGTAGACACTTAGCTTACATCAGTGGCTTGGCCTAATTGATACAGATTAGTTTTAAGCTGTTTTGAGGATGTCACTTTTCCTGTCAGCAGTTAATGAGTACTTAAACCAATGTGATTTTTAATAGAGCAGCAGCATTTGAAATTCATGCTACCACTCTGCCTGAAAATTAGCTTGTTACCTTCTGGTGAACCATGAAGTGATAATCAAATTTGGTTTTGTCCTTTGCTGCTGGTTGGATTTATTGATTAGTTGACCTTATAAAGATTCCCTGCCAGATTAAATAAATACATTTCTGCTTGCTTGTTTGCATTTGAAGCATCATTTCTGGTCATTTTATTCTCTGCTGGAAGAGACTTGCAAGGTTATTAGAAGATTAATATAATGGTGACTTGTGAGGTGAACCTCTTCCTTTCCAGACCACATTTCCTTCTGCATCCTTGGAGAGGTTATCATCTTGGAGAGAAATCCCTCCCTATTTCACTGTACACAAGTGTTTTGCAAAATAAGCATATTTAAGATCCTTTCAGACAGCAGTTTGACTGTTGAGATTTTCCTAAACCTTGCAAAAGAGCTCCACTGATGAGAGGAAGGTAAGATGGTTGTGTGAAACGATCAAATAGGAAATCACATTTAAAACCCAACAGTGCTAGGGCAATCTTTATACCTCACAAAGCAGCAGAGCAGTGGAGGAGGAGCTTTGTTTGCTTTGAAGTCCTCCATTAAAATTAATAGGGATTTATAGGAGTTAATATTTCATTATAATTTATACTTTGTTCACATTACAGTAGGTTTTAGTCTGGAAACCTTGTGAAGACACAGCATTGAAAAATTTAAAATTCATATGAGTGAAATAATGCATCTTAATGGCTCTAGGCTGGGCAAAATTAGACACATGTGAGCAAGATTAATGGAATCCCCCCATCAGGATAATGTTTTGCATGTCTCCGAGCATCTGTCCTACAAAGCCACAGCTGTGAAAGCTGCTCCTGTTGTAAATTAGTACCTGCTCTTGAACATACTGCTCATCCTGGGAGAATATTTTTCCACCGGGGCAGAGAAGGGAAGAGCACAGAGTAAAGCTGAGTCAGTGGGGCATCCATACCACCAATGGCATGGTAATGATCTTGTAAGCA
Organism: Horornis vulcanius; assembly: GCA_013401035.1. Lineage (NCBI taxonomy): Eukaryota > Metazoa > Chordata > Aves > Passeriformes > Scotocercidae > Horornis > Horornis vulcanius. The sequence goes on from VZUA01042075.1 coordinate 38,936, forward strand.
CAACTTACCTCAGTGAAGAGAATGAATTAGATACAGACTTTTTTCAAGGACATTGTCAAATCACAGAAGTGTTTTTAATCTGTGGAGTCAGTGTTGCTTATATTTCCTGCCTGTCTGTATTGCTTTTTTATATACAGATTTACTTTGAGTGCACATTTGTGCAGGGAAAACAATTCCAGTCAACATAAGCAAAAGCAGAAGAATAGTCCTGTAACTTCTTAAAACAAAGCATTGTCTGCTGCAGTGTGCTAAGAGGAAAAGGGATCTCCTCACCTGTTACTTAACACTATCCATAAATTCAAGTCATGGTGTGACATCAGTACCTCACTATCGGCATTAAAACTTGTATTTTGAATGTTGGTTTGGCAAATTAGATAACCAAAATCAAGGAAAAATACTGCCTCCCCAGTGGTACTTCATTCAGAAAATGCACGTTTGTCAAGAGGGTCTACACAATCTGGGAAGAGGTGCAAATGAAAGGAACTGTCCCAGCTACAGCTCTGGCAGATTTAAGTCTGCCTAAAGCAATCACAAAACCAGTGTCACCTGAAGGGACTCATGTAGAGTTCCAGTGAAAACTTAGTTTTATTTTCCAGTACAAGAACTGAGGGCATCAGATGAAGTCAGTAGAAATCAGGTCTGAAACAAGAGGAGAGGTTTACATGAGCTGTGTAACACCTTGCCACAGGATGCTGCAGAGTAAAAGCTTATGGACATTCAAGGAGCAACTGGAAAAGTTTGAGGGACAGAAATCCATTCAGGGATTACCAAGTACTTAGAAACTCCATCCAGATGAGCAAGCTCATAAATGCAGCCAGCTGGAAGCTGGGAGAGTGTTATTATTATTATTAT
>VZUA01042081.1:4417-22517 GCA_013401035.1 Horornis vulcanius
TGTAATACATTAATTAAACAAATAGCAAATAGTTAAAACATCAGCTCAATTTTACATCTATACACAGACATTTTTAAACAGATGCTCCTGGTAGTTGTTACTATTCATACATATACAACAACCATTGTGAGCATGCTTCCACCTTACTGACTGATAAAACATTTCACTGATATGTTTCTTTTTTCACTAGTCTGGTTCTGTATCACTTAGTCTCTGAACAGTTATAACAAAGCAACACAGTTTGACTATGTTTCTGAACACAACTCCAGAGAAATGAGATTAAGTAGATTTCAAAACCTGTCTAGGAGACTACAAGCTGATGTTTTTCTATGGCTTTCCATTGGCACTGCCTGATTCAGGGTGTTTCAGAGGGCTGGTGCCCCACCATAACTGCATCATGGTCTGCCTGTACACACCAGTAAATGCATACAATCACAAACAGTTCTCTGCCATGTGGGATTTTCTCAAGGGAGAAAAATTTTGTTGAGTCCCATCATTTATGAGAGAATTGTTCAACCGTAAGTCCATATTCCCCCCCAAAAATTTTCTAGGGTAGAGGGAAAACATTCAGAGCAGTTGGCTGCTGCCTTCTCCTGTGCAAGCCCCCAAAACTGCACAATGCCCAGCCCACCACCCCTGACTTTCCCCAGAGGGCTTGGGCATTGTGCAGTGCATATCAAACATACCCTTGTCAGTGCTGCCTCAGCCATTACAGGGATATGTGTGCTGACAGGGACTGGGGTATAACAGTGACACCAGGGTTTCAGTTTGCAGTCAAATTGCAACCCCAGGAGAGCAATCTGAAGAGAATGTGCCAAACACTCCTTCAAGGTTTCTATTAATCTCCAGAATTAGAACTGTAAATCTGGACTCACCTGTTGCAAGTCAAACTGTCTGGGCCATGTATCTGCATTTAGTTTATTGCATAAGATTAGAGCAGGTAAAATGGGGCAAAACAATTTTCCAAGGCTTTCTGTCCACTTAATCGTTACATTTTACTTACACAATAAAGTTTATTCTGTTTGGTGCATGGGCTTGGTTATTACTTAAATTTGATAATACCTGGCTACCTAAAATAGGTTAAGAGCAAGTCTATTTAACAATGCATGTTTTTCTAAATAAAGTGTATTTACATTTGTTGTGCTTTGTTAAGATTACACATAATTAACTATTTCAGTGACTGAAAAAAATGAAGGGGGAAATATAAAATTCAGATGCCTTGAAAAAACTAGTTCTTCCATTTTCATGAGGCTGCTTCTGTCCCAGGGTTAAAAATGTTTTGGGTTTTTTTTCATATAATGAACCCAGCAAATACAGGCTAATTAAGTGGAATCTATCTTCCTTCTCATGTTTTTTGGCGTGCCACAAGCAGCTGCTTTACATTACATCTCTGGAGTCAGCTGCTGTAGTTAGCTCTAAGGTTTGTAACCCTTAAAAGCACTGCATTAGCAAGGCCAAACCCCTGTGTTCTTGAGAGTCTTGCTGAGAACTTCCACATCTTCACATTCTCTTGGATTAAATGTAAAGAGACCATGTGTGCTCTTGCTGTGCTCCTGATTTGAAACTGCAGTATGGCCTGAATGTCCAAAATCAGGGAAACCACTTCTCCTTGCATGCTCTCCTCAAGTTCCCAGGAAATATTCAGAGAAGCATATGTCATGTGGTCTTTGCCTCTGGCCTTTGGAAAACTGTGCAATACCACAAAGGATTTACATGGACAGATAGATATGTGTTTTCTTCCAATTAGGTTGCTTTCTGCAATGGATACCACTCTCTCTTTAGAGAAGGTGCCCAGTGCTTTTTCACTGTTTGAGCACTATGCAGACAGTCCAGGACAAAGCAATCAACACTCCTTACAACACGTGGCTGGTAAGAAACTCTGGATATTGTCTACACAAAAGCTAACATTTTGGAAATACTTCGGAAATTTCAGGAAGCTAAAAATAGAATCTATTTGAGAAGTGTAGATTGCAAACCATGTAATTAGCAATCAGAGTTGAATGTAAAATGAAGTTTAATTGTGCACAAATGTTTGGCTTATAGTAGGTACAGTAAGATGAGCAAGAGGGAGAAGTGCTAAATTGGAGGATTCTTGCATCATTTCAGACATCTGTACCTCAGACAAACTGAAGGTCTCAATCTGTAAATCTCCCAGGGCTAAAGAAGTTGCTTTTCCTTGCATGCAGAGATAGAAGAAGCAATCAAAGGGTTACTTGAGCTCTCTTCTCCTGAGGGTGGCAGCCCCAGAAAGCTTGGTGTGGGAATGAGAGCAGGGGGCTGGTTGATGTCTGAGGTCCCTGGACTTGTCACAAGAGAATGGAGGCACCTGAAACTCCCAAGGGGAGTGGTTAACTATAGGGAAAGGGAAAGTGGTTAATTATAGCTAGAAATAGCCTCTGCTTGGGAGAGTAGTAGTGCAAATTGCACATGAGAAAGGGGTTTACTTATCTCTGTCTGATATTTCATGTCCTTTAAAAAACCTTACTGGGCTTTCTGCTCTGCCTGTATATATAGGTGTATTATCTAGATACGGACAGCTGTCAACAAAGATCTTGTCAGCACCATTTTGTGGATTCATTTTCTTCATAATAGGACCTCACTCCAGGTTTTCTTTTTCAAGAGAACTGTGGTTTAGGCATCTCCCATCTCACTGTCATGCTTTGTGGCCTCCCACTCATCATCACATGCACCACTGCCATCATAGTCACTCCATGGGTTTTGAAGGGAGGCCCCTTTCTTATGTGTTTGGTCCCTGAGCACTGAAACTAGAGCATTAGATTCCCTAAGGTGCTTTGTTCACTGGCTGGATTTTCAAGACTAATGGGACATTGGAGAAGTGCCCACCTTGTGCAGATTCTCTGGTGTCGAACAAGGGCTGAGTGCACTTAGCAGTGTCAGTATGGAGAGATTGTCTCTCTCCTCCACACCACTGCTTTTATTAGACTTAGAGGAACTCAGATATATCTGAGATGTTAATGTCCTTGTCAGATGTGTATGAATTTGCCTGTGGCATTTGAAGCTTCTCAGGTGAAGCTGGACAGGCATTTGTGCATGCAGCGTTATCGCAGTGTCATTTTTTTGGGAAGTCAGATAAAAAGACCATTTTTGTAACTCACTCTGCCAGTTAACTTGCTGGTGTAAATGTGCTGTATCTCTTGGCTTGGTTCCTAAACTTCTTCTTGCAGTCCCATGGGTGCAACTGTTCACTCCTCCCAGACTTCTGCCTACTGGCAAGGTCATACAGGAGGACAGAGCCATGTATTTCTTTTTCCCACTAGCCACTCCAACATTTATTTCCCTAAACTGCTGAAATTTGCTTTCTGGGTTAGTTTGCATTAGCTGCTGTGTTTGCTGGCTCCAGACCAGTTTGCTTTGACAAACTGCAAATGAATAATAGTTCACTAGTAAGAGATCTTCAAAAGTCCTTATCTTTTATGCTTACTTAATCTCTAGCATACCTAGTTTTCTGTCTTCATTTTATGGCAAAGTATTTCAACTGCTATCATGATTTTTACTTTGGCAAGCAGCAGACAAAAAATTTGCTGTGTTTTTTCTTATTTATTTGATAGTTTGGTTTTTTCAAGATTATAACCTTCCTGAAGGAAAATAGTTACACGTATACATGAAACTTGATTTGGAATTAAATGGCTTGAATACATAATTTATCACATACTGGGGAACACTTTCAGACACTTGGAATTTTATTTGGCCGAAGCCATATGATGAAATGCATATGAATGCACCAGGTTTCTTCAATCCATGTATTTTCCTTCAGAAAGAATCATGTTTTACTGAACAATTTAATAGAACATTATTTTCACCACTTCAGATACATCTTTCCTTCAAAATGCCCTCCATTTTCAAATTTTCCATATCCCCTAATGAAAAGCCTTCTTCCCTCAAATTCTCCCTCCTTTCATGTAATCCATTTCCCTTCACAAATGCATTAGCATAAAAAACCCTTGCAACATGCCATTGAGCATAATGGAATCCGGGTTCTTCCTGGGAGTAGAAGAGTGGGAATAATTTAAAAAATTATAAATAATTATTTCCAAAGCCCACTGCAAGTCCTGACCTTTTATGCTGGAAGGTGGTGACCTTTGCTGATTGTAAAAAAGTTTCCAGTAGAGACACAGAGGAATGTATCTGCTCTCCTTCTTCAAGTACACCATGCTGAGGAAATATTGTTTCTCATTACGTCTCATGGATTACTGTGGAGATGACATAGCATGACAGAAAACTTCCTTACACCGCAGGACTTCAACGAAAACTTAAATGATGGAACATATGCCACTTTTCTGTTGAAAAAGATAATTTAATCAAACTCATTGCAAATACCTCATTTTTTATTGAAATTCAGTTTAAAAGGGAATTGTCCTACTTAAAAGGGGACAATGCACAAATGTTCTGTTTCTGAAGAGAATAGTTCAGCTTCTTGTTTTGAAATTGCTTCCTTTCAAATTGTTTCATATTATGCAAAAGGAAATTAGAAATCAAATGTTTCTCAATGTTGCTGAACTGAATTTTGATCTATTTTTTTTTTTTTTTTGAAGTTTCATTCAGTAAACTAGCTTCTGTTCAAATTTGGCATAATAATAAATCTTGCAACTGTGGGGTTTCTGTGATCAAAAATAGTGGTTTCTAGGCAACTTCATGGGGAAAAAAAAATGGTTTCCCCACCATGTCCACTGAAAGGAAGTATTTTCCTAAAGATGATAAATTTCTTAATTGCCAACTCTAGATGCAGTCAAAAGACAAAATGAGGATTGTTTTTAGCAATAAGAAGGATAATTTTTTTTTCAATGGGAAGCAGATGTAATGCTACTGTACTGGTAGCTCTCTGTATAAATCATAAGGAAACAGCCAGCATCTGCATTTGCCTTGTTCATGCCACAGGGGATCATCATCATTACTGTGGAGATAACTGAAAAGAAAGCTAAAGCTTTCTGCTGAGATTCTAAGAGAATTCATGAAATATGGAAATGTACTGGGTGAAGAAATAGAACCATATATTTTCGTTCCCTGCAATCACTTTAACAATTATAATCTTTTGGGGCTTTTTGCTTCTTTCTTTCCCCTCCCTCTCTTCTATGACATAATCACAGAGGCGAACAATATCTCATCTGGGGCTGGATCTGTGTCAATCAGGAGACAAAAGTTTGTGTGAAAGCTGGGGAGCCTTGGAAACCTCTGAAGCGCTTTGTGAGGAATGATCCTGGTAGCCCCATGGGGTTCAGGTGCTTCGGCAGAGGTCAGGTTCACCTGCAAACCAAGAATTCTCAGTCCCCCGGCTCTGTGGGGAAATGACCGCGGCAGGAAGGAGTGCCAAGCTGTGCGTGTGCAGTAGGAGTCCACCCCAGAGCGGGGGTGGATCCGAGAGCGCAGGGAGCCTCCTGCTCCCCGGAGCTTTTAGAGCTTTCTCTGCCTGAAGCGCAGCCCTGCTGCTGTCGGCAGCACTGGCACACTGCGAGAATCCCCTCCTGGCGGGGCAGGTCTTTTCTGCTGCCCACGTTCCTAAGATCAGTACACACATCTCTCTGGAGGAGGGTGGTCGGAGTACTAGGACTGCCTCTCATTTTGTCCAGAATTGTGAGGGAAGTGAGGGGCTTCCAACGCTAAGCAGATCCTTTTCTCTGTTCCTAGTTTATGAGGATCTGTTCGTCTAAAACTGCACCAGTATTCTGTGTACAGTATTTCCAGCAGTATTTCCTTCTGTACTTGCTCTGTGGAAATAAGCAACCTGAGTGAAAATAAGCAATTGGGCCGACTCATGAATATGTAGGTAATTTGGCTGAAAACACAGGAGCATGTCTAACAATGGGAGACTTTCCTCTCAGTCCCACAGACACCGACTGTCATACCTCAGGAGCCAAACTCAGCCACCAGCACCTCCATTGCTGTCTACTGGGCTGTGAATGACGGGGATACCATCGACTGCTTCCAGGTCTACTGTATGGAGGAGCTGCAAGCCAGCAAAGACCCAGGGGGTGTGTAAGATCTTGCCCTTTCTGTCCTGGGGTAAGCAGGTGGGAGGATGAGCTGCCAGGGAGTGGCCAGGACTTGGGAAGAAGAATGGCTGTGAAGACATTACATTAGAACTAAAGATAGCCAATAATGGGAGAGATCATGAGGAAGACGCTATTTCTTCTCCTCCCCTTCTCCTTCCCGCAAATGCAAGATAATATAATGGTCTGTAAAGTCAAAAGTAGTTATTTTCACCTGTTGAAGTGACTTTTCATAAAGAGGCCTGACCATCAGAGAGGATGTGTCCATGCTGCCCTATTATTACTCATGGGGACTGCAGACAGAGCTCCCATGGGGACAGGTTTCATTACATCTTTAGGACCCTTCATGTGTTTCAGAAATACACCCCCACTGAAAAAGCATTAGGAAAAGGCAGTCAGTTCCACATATAGATGAAGATTTGTTTCAAAATATTTCAAATGTTAAAAATTGAAATTTAATAATGGGGATTGAAATGTTCATTTGTTTAAAAGCTCAAAGTAGAATATAAAGTCACTTTTAGTGACCAGGCTCTGCACAAATCCATGTGTGCATATATGTGCAGGCTAAAGGATGTTAAGGGCTTCTTGTAGAAGGTAATTTATAGCTCAGTGCTTTGTAGTTCATTATGAGGAATTGTTGTTTAGAGTGGTGACACCGGGGTTCATAACTGGTGGTTGCATGTCCCAAACTTTCAGTCCAGTAGGACTGAGTGCGATAATCTCCACCTGCCATGAATGGCATTTCTGTACTCTCAACTCAAAAGCTTTCTGCCAGAGTGAAATATGGAGAGCTTAGTAGTAATAATTCCTGGATTTTTAAAAATTGACTGTTTTTAATATGTTTTTAATGTGTTGAGAGGCAAGCCCTACCAGTGCAATCATGAGTGTGAGGTCCTGTGCGTGTGTGTGTTCTCCTAGCCTTGGTGGAAGAGTACAGAGTGACAGTGAAAGAGAGCCACTGTGTTCTGGAGGACCTGGAACCAGATCGCTGCTACAGTGTGTGGATCATGGCTGTGAATGGCACAGGCTGCAGTTTACCCAGTGAAAAAGCCATTTTTAAAACAGGTATGTACATTTTTTGTGATTTGATTATTACAGTTTACAGGTCCTTAGACCTATTTAGTCCACAGTGTTACTAACGAAGAAGAAATTGCTTAGTGTTACTAACGAAGAAGAAATTGCTTTATTTAGCTCATCTGGCAGAGAGCAGGCAGTTCAGGTCATTCCCCTGTTTGCTAAGAGATAGTGGCATCATTGTTTCTCAGAGGAAACTTGAAGGCATTCAAATTTGAAGATGTTTCCAGCATTGGGCCACATGGCTGCAGCATCAGGGCAGCACATTATTTATTTATCTTCAGAATGTGTTGCAATGCTCCATAGAAGCTCTGGGAAAGCCACCTGGCTGCTCACTCTCCTGCCCACAGTGGAGAGTATGGCTGCATGTTTTGCCTGTCTCCCATCCACCTGAATACATCTATGTTGTATTGATTTAAGATTTTAATTTTTCAAGGGAAGGACTGCTTTACTGAGGTTACATGCTGTGTCTTGCTCAGTGGGACACAAATCTCAGGTGTGCCTGAGAGGCTCTGCTGTTTTTCAAGTAGTATAAATTCAGATGAGTAACTAGATGAGTATTGCTTATGAGCTTCATTTGACTGATTCATTTTCTGAGCGTTAATTTCTTTAATAATTTGTATTGACAAAACTATTCCTTCTTGAATTACAAGCAAGGAGAAGCATCCTTGTGTTTGAGGCCCTCCTGTCAATTTTTTCAGTGCTACACGATAAAAACAATTATTCCATTCCTGCAATCATAAATACAGGCAAGGATATCTAACAATTTTATAGGAAAAAATCTGTATCACACTGAGTTTCTTGTCGAAATAACTTGGCAGCAGCCACAGCTTCAAGCCTTTTGCTTAATCTACTAGGCTTCAAATCTGTTGATAATTCTCCCTAATACTTAATTTGTGATTTATGTTTTAACAAAGGTTATTTTCCACAGAACTCAAAGAGGAAATTCAAATTTTTGGCCTCAGCACTGCAACTGTGAACATAGGGCAGACTTTCTGCCAAATGCACAAATAATTATGAGTTATTGCTAACTAATAAATCATAATTTTAAAAGGAGGTTTTACCTTGCTGAAATCACTATTTTTAAGAAATCTCATTGTCTTTTGATGTCAGGTTCACCATACTTTTTTGTAAAAAATTGAATTCTTCAAGAAAAGTTTGTTTATATGAGTCTTTGATGGCTTCCTTCAGCCTGTTTCTTTAAGAAAACAAAAAAAAAAAACTGGGTAAAATGTGGGCTTATTAAACACCTTCCCTCAAAGCCCAGTTGAACTCCCTCTGGAGTGCATGAGCCCCAGAAGGACTTTTGGGGACACTTCCGAGGACTGGCTGATGCAAAATTGCTGCATCTCTTCAACACCGAAGGCAGAAAGATGAGTACCAGTAATGGAAGCCAGTTCTTCAGTGGGAGTCCAGCTGCTTAGATATAAAGATAAAATACTTCAATTCTTCGAGCAGTCCAATGAACTCAGAAGCTAGAATGCAGAGTTTATTTTTAGTAATTCAGATTAATACTTCGCACATATAAGAAAATGATTTGCTGGTATAAGCAGTTATAGGAATATACACCTTAGTCAATGAACAAAGCTGAGGCTCCTCCAGTTGCTGGGAATGCTCACAACATTCCTTTGCATTGCATCTGTGGAGGTGTCAGTGTAGCCCAGAGAGTTGTGGGGAATGCAGGTAGATGCTGCTGTAGCATCCCCCCAGAACCCCCTGACTCATGCTTCTCCACCTCCCAGACTCATGGCTTGTCCTTCCCTCTGCTGAGGAACATTCTGTTCCCAAACAATATTTTCTGTGAGGGGTTGATGCTGAAGGCAGGAAGTATCCCTCTATCCTCCCTGATCCCTCCCCCACAATTGATCTCCTGGTGATCTGTCCTTGCAGTCCTAAAGACACAGAAGAGAACACAACTTCTGCTGTTTCTCAAAACCTGCGTGATTCTCACCCTGTTGGCTCTTTGCCTCTTATACAATCACTTACATGAGTTCCAGAATATTACAATGAAATTAGATTATGTATTCTAGCTGCAGTTAATTTGTTAAAAAAAAATCTCAGAAGCACAGCAACAGCTTTTTCTGGTACACTCACTTCAGCTACTCTTTAGACAGATATTTTCAAATTATAGTAAAAAAAGCTTAATGTCTTGTGACATACAGTTTACACATACAGAGATGTAGGTATGTGTGTAGGTAAGCTGCTGAATGCAGGTATTAGGGGATTCAGCTGTTAATTTTTCATTCTTTAGCAAGGATGCCTTTAGAAACAGACAATAATCTTATTTACCAGAAGAGAATTAAGGAACTATTGCTAAGGAAGCTACAAAGGGGTATTACCAGATGATGCTCTATCCCACGAATTCATTGTTCTGCTAAATACATACATTAGTTGTTCATGTAGTAAAACATAAAGTAAATCTCAACCTGAACTGCTAACCTCCTGATTTTCACTAAACCAGGAACCTGTTAAATACTTGTGGGTGTTTTTCTTTCCTTTTCTAGTAAAAACAAATAATTTTTCTTAAAAAGCCAGAATGCATCTGGAATGTTTCCTGTAGTTTGATTAGATTATCTTGTCATAAAATTATCTAATCCCTACTTTTGTTTTAGGCTTCCTATTTGGTACCCCAAAAGTAAGATTAACTTTTATGACCTATTTTATTTTATTTTATTTTATTTTATTTTATTTTATTTTATTTTATTTTATTTTATTTTATTTTATTTTATTTTTAATTAAGTACCCTTTTTTTTAGGATTGGCATTAGGACTGTTTATGTGAGCTTCACAACAGGTTGTAAGGTGTTTTCTATTGCTATTTCCCAGAATGGGAAAAAAGCAAGAGAAAACAACTGATCCATTTTCAGCCTACAGTGTTGAATATGCAGTTTTGCACAATAGCTTTTGATTACTTGCAGCTAGTGCATTATTTTATATTCCGTTTTCTGTATTGCAGTTGGGCCTGTAGCTCTTAAACAGAATCTCTAAAAAGGAGAAATTACAGGACCGAATTTTAGCATTGCAAAAATAACCAGGACATAATTAAACAGAAAGTCAGCAAAGTCTCCCTGTCATTTTTGCAGCAGCACATTTGTTTCTGATGCAGTTCATGCAGGGACGGCTGAGGACAGGATTGAGGTGATGCACGGAGAGCTGTAGGCAGTGCTGCCTCGGTGCTCTGCTCCTTGCAGATCTGCAGAAATGAGGAAACATTGCTCGAGGAGAGGCAAAGATTTTACCATTCCAAGGATGTGACGAGTGCACAACTATTCAAAATTACTTTCCCAGCGTGTTTTTATTGTTTGTTTTCCCTGTAATGCACCCCTCTGCCATTCAAATGCAAACAAGCAAAAGAACACCGCTGGATGGGTAAAAATCTATCGCGTGGGTTTTTGAGGACGTGACTGTTCCTTCCCCTGCGAGGGGCACCCTCCTCGCAGCTCAGCTAACGCGTCCTTGTGTCCCCAGCCCCCGCCGTGCCCACGATCAAGGTGGAGGACTGCACCGTGTGTTGGGACACAGCCACTGTCCGCTGGCGTGCCGAATCCGTGTCCGCAGAGTCCTTCGTCTTGGAGTACTGCCGGCAGCACTCGCCGGAAGGAGAGGGTCTCAGGTCAGTGCCGCGCCCTCCAAAGCCCCTTGGTCAGATCAGGCAGCGCTGATGACCGTCCCCCAGACCGCCGCTCATTACGCAAGAGATTATTCTGCCTGCAGCCACGCAAGGAGCAAATCTGCTTCTGTGTGCTGAGGAATTTAAGGGGCAGGCACTAATCTGTGAGATTAGGTTGAGACGTAAAAATACTTCCTTTTTATTCTGCTTAACAGGACAATCCCTTTCATTCGGAGCTAAAACCGTGGAGATGTGCTGTCTGCAATCAGCCAGAAGTTTCGGGGCTGTGCTGGGCAGGGAAGCAATCGCTCCCCCGAAGCTGCCGTGGCCCCGGGGCAAGGCAGAGCAGGGCAGCTCCACGGGGCACGGCCCAGTTTTCTCTTTGGTTTGTGGAGAACAAGACAGAGGACATCTCTGTGCATAGCAAGGGTGATATGGGTGTCTCAGTAGTACTGGTGACCCAGCTGTGCTGCCTGGACCTGCGTGCAGAGGCCTCTCAATGCACAGCTGAGCTCAGTGCTGCCTGGCTGTGCAGGCACGCCACAGGACTCCACGAGTAGCTTTGAAATTCGAGGTGGTCATTGTTTATGCCAGACCCTCTCTGGTTTCCTCTGTGCTAAGCCTGTGCTCCATAGAGGAGAGGACAAGGAGGGATGTTGTCATCCCTGAGCTGTGTAATTGTGTGCTGTGCGGAAATGCAGAGAAAATTGTTGCAGAACCACAGAGTCTTAGAATAGCCTCGGTTGGAAGAGACCTTAAGGATCATCTAAGGATCATCATTCCAACCCCTCAGCTATAGGCAGGGAATTACATGCTGGTCTGTATGTTCTTAGGGCTTGGGGGTCTTTGTCTTTTAAAAACAGTGACAATATTCAAGCAAAATAGAGTTGCAAAGATCTGAGAAATTTTGTGGAGGGGGGAGTGACTTGCCGTACAAGACCCTGTGGAAGAGCCTCAGCCCAGCTGAGGTTGTCTTTTTCACCTCCTGAGAAGCCTGATTAATGTCTTCACCTATGGGCTAGTTCACGTGGGCATCATGGAGATAAAGTAGAGAAGGAAATGCTCCATGGAGAGGAGGGAAGGGCTTCATGCCCTGCAGTTGAAATTAGTTAAGTGGACTGAAGTGTTCATAGCTTTGTAGGAGAGAAGTACAACTGTGAAATTGTGAATGCCTTGCTCCTTACAAAAGTAGGCTGAAAACTGAAATTAAAAATTTCTGTGTGGGTGAGAGACTTTTTATCATGCAGTAGCAGTGTGCTGCATTACTGCAATCCAGGAGAGGTCTCGCCCAGTTCTCCTGGCTCTCAGAGGGGCTGGCTCTGTTTCATACATACTTCATGAGGCCATCAGGTCCCTGTCAACCTGCCAAAGTTGCTGTTGGTCAAAGATAATGGTGCTGCTCCCAAAACATAAGTTGGTTGTTTGCCCTTAAGTTTCTGTGCTGTTATCTGAAATGGACTTTTTTTCTCAAAACAAAACCAGAAACTGTGCTGATTTCTGTAATCCATGAGCAAGGTGTTGGTAACACCAAGTGTTTGCTTGTGTGGTGATAAATGTGGCAAAAAAAGCTTCCAGGACAGACCCCTTTGCTTTCTCGAGTGACCTTGTGTAAAATCTAACGTGTTTATAATTATACTGAGTCACATTTGACTTTTTGGCCTCCCTGTCAGCAGAAGCTGGCCTTTAACTGTGACAAGTGTGAAAACTTTCCACAGGACAAGATAAGGAATTTTCTCAGAACTGCTATGGTTTAAAATTCTCTATTTGTAGAAGGGCTTTGGCCTCTTTTTGTGTGTCGAAGACAATGTTTTGCCGCTTACTTTCCCTGAAAGCAATTTCCTTCTTTCTTTTTCCTAAATCAATCCCCTGAGAATAACCTGGAAATCTTCTGTTGTGTCACAAGTTGTTATAGTGATGGAGAATTTTTTTTTTAAGATTTCAAAAACCTGAAACAGAAAAAAGTTGAGGGGAAAAAAGCCCACTGGTAGATGGAGAGCACTGCCTGTATCACTCATATCAGAGGCCCCCAAAGGTGCAATTTAGAATTAGAAATAAACTTGAATAGAAGTCAATCAACTTGACTAGAAGCCAAGTACCTATATAAGGTACAATAAAACTCTGACTCTATGCACACCCAGAATTTTGGCCTCAAATCTTGTAGATTCTTCTGGTGGCTTTTTTCCTTGAAAGCTTGGAGTTTGTCCTTTGCAGGTTTCCTGAGCAACATTCATCTTGAGGATCAGCCAAATGTGGAGCCCTTTCACAGGCAGCCTGTGCCTTTTGTGCTTTCAGCAGCCCTGGAGCTAAGCAATTTCGCAGTCCCTGGGTGGGAGTTCAAACACATTTCTCAGCAACCCTAGAAGGTTCATTCACTTGCTGCTGTGGGCACAGTGTGAAAGCTGAGGTCAGGGAAGAACACTCAGGAAAAGATCTGGAGAAGGCAGCACGGTCCCATCCCATAAGGCTGCTTTCCCAGATGTGATTCTGGAATCTCACCCAAGGGTGAGATAAAGGCCCTCATTGAAGAGCTAGAGAGAGACCTGGTCTAAGTCAGCCCCATGTAAAAGTCAGCATGCCACAGAATCACAGTATGGCTGGGGTTGGGAGGGGCCTTTGGAGGTCACCTGGAGTAACACCCCTGATCAAGCAGGCCCCTCTAGAGCCAGTTGCCCAGGATGCTTTTGAGTAACTCCAAGAACATCCTTGGAGCAATCCCAGCTCCCCAGGGAGAGAATATGAAGCACATCTGGAAATGAAACCTCACTGAGGTTTCCTTTCAAAAACTGTCAAAAAACAAAACAAACAAACAAAAAACCACAAAACCCCAACAACCAAAGCATACAAAAAACCAACCAGCCAACCAACCAACTCCACTCATATCTACATTTTCTTTTCTCCCTTCTCTCTTCTTGCCAGCTTGCCACCTGAGGGACATGATTTCATGTAAAATCATCTTAAATCTGCAGTAAAAATGAGTCCCTGTCCTGCTGCAGTGGTTTTAAAGCTCCTTCCCAGGTTGAATCTTTTTCCAGAATCTTTATGAGTGATGCTTTGAAATGTTTCTTTCAGTTTCAAGAGCTCTGCTATTTTCTCACTGTTCAGCCTCTTTGTGTTGAGAAGTCAATGGAGTTGTGGGTGGAAGATGAAAAGCTGTGAGAAATGTAGTCCAGGGATTAGGTATGTAGGCTGCTCAGATGGAAAGCCTGTGTCACATCATGAGGAATCTGTAAGACTCAGGGAGGCAGAAATAAGTGAAGTATGTGGTGAGCTTGTGAAAGTGGAATTACTGAATGTCATCCTCTCTGACAGTGCAAGACCAGCACTTCTAGGGAATTAAATTTCCAGTTTCCTTATGGAGCAAGACTTACGCTGGAACAAGAGGAGCAGGTCTCCCTCCTCTTTCATTGCCCACATGATAGTCCTGTTAGCTCAGGAAACAGAGGGCTGGAAACACAGAACCTTCCTTCCCTCTAACTCTACCAATTGCAGATAGCAGCAAGCAGGGGGTGTTTTGGTGACCTAATCCCAAAACAGCCTGAGCTGGGGGAGAGGAGAGGGAGAGGGAGAAAGAGAAGAGTGGAGAGGAGAGGAGAGAGAAATGGTGCAGCAGGGAGCAAACTCAGAGCTATTTGCTCTTTATTTTTAGCTTCAAGAGCTTTTTTCCACTCATGGTGCAACCTTTCTGTGTGCTTCCACATGTATCTTGAGAAGCTTGCATACTTTCACCCTAACTCCATATCAGTGATAGCAGCACAGCTCTGGAGGTACTGTTTCAGTGGGATCTTGGGGGTGGAAATGACAATTATAGCACAGAGGGTGTTGTGAATCACTGCAAGGCATATCGTTTGCTGGGTACAGGCGATATTAAAAAATATCCCCTAGATGTTGTTTCCTTTAAATAAATGAGGATGCTGATGAGAGAAATGAGCATGAAAACACAGCATCAGATTTCCCTAAAACCAGAGAAATCACAGATTTAGCAGAAAACTGCTACTATAATATTCCTTGGCAAGTTAAAGGTGAAGGAACATGCAAGTCCTTTTTCTTCTGCTTTAAATAGCACGTACCTGATATTTGGAGAGTGGATTTTCAGTCTTACAGATTCCTCTTACAGTGAGAGAGATTGAGAGGAGATACTTAAAATATTTAACTTCAAATTCTTCTTGACTTTCTATGTACTAACTTTTGTATCAACAATACCAAGAAATTGAGAGGACAGTGTAAATAAGATAACATTTAATCTAAAGACCAGGATGCCTCACTCACACTTTGATAACAACATTATTACATTTCAAATAATCTCTAAAGTGGGCAGGTGTATATAAAGTAGAAACTATCTGACATTAGAAATGTTGTAGGTGGATTTCTTTTTATTTCAAAATTACAGTTCACTACTTAAGGTGAGCTTGAGGAAGATCCATCTGCAATGCTTGTTTCAAGAAATCAGAAATGAAACAGCCTTCCACCAACACAGTCAGGATGCATTTTCCCTCACCTTCTCCTACACATAACCTGTATACTGTAAGCTAAGCACTAATCATGCCTTCTCCTCATCCTTGCTCTTGCAGAGTCAATCTAAAGCATGGTAAACTCCTGTGATTGCTGAGGAACCTCAGTATTCACTCTTCCCTTTCACCCTACCGTCTAGACAGGAGAGGCAACAGATAGCAAGACCTGTTTCTTCTTTGCATTCAGCTTCTTTTGCACTTGGATCTGGCTCAGAATGTAACAAGTGAAATTCCTTCTTGTCAGCATATTCTGTTTCATTAGTTGGCAGCAGCAGGACTGTTTTTAAGCCTTAATCGTAGCTAAAATTGATGGGCTCTTATTCTTAGGCAGCTTAAAGCTGGCTGAAATAGATTACCAAGCAGAGAATGCTATTAGAAAATCTGATCACCGTTTTACAGCCCAGATCTGCTTGAAATCAAGATTTTTCTGTCTTTTGACTCTTATGTCTGAAAAGCAGCATGCTATTGCCCTCTGGTTTAAACATGCATCCAAATTCTAATTTGGAGAATTTAATATTTGGAAGAGACCTAAGTCTGAACTTTGATCGCTGACCCTATTCTGCAAATGACTGGACCCAACGTGTCCTCTAAATACCTATGAGGTANAATCATCTGATAAATAGTACATAGTGAAAAAGAAGATCTCCTTATTTCTTTGGAAGGATATTAACTTACTTGACATTTTCCAGAAGACAGAAGAAGGAGCCATGTACAGGGCATCACTGTGCTTAGGGCTGATCTACACAGTGCCACAGACAGCTTTCAAGGAATAGCTTAGCATATCCTCTTTTCATCTTGCTTGTAACTCTTTGCTCAAAACTCCTCTCTGGTGGTCTGTGCTTCAGATTCACATCAAAGATGTCAGTGTGCTGCTTTTAAAGAACAGATTGGGTAAGTCCTGCCTAGGAAGCATGGGTAAATTTCCTCAAAGCTTAGGTGCCTACTTCTCTTCCCCTACCTCTGCTTCTATCCTGTATTTCCTTTCTCTCACTTTTTTCACGTTTGCCTCCTTTCTCAGTTCCCATCCTGTTGTTTTCTTCAATCCATCATTTTTTTCTCATGTCCCTTGTACTCAAGTCTAAAGAGCTTGTGTTCTCATTGGTCAGTTCATCAGGTTACACCTCTTCCATAAACCTTTCAGCCTGCTGTGCTGTCAGTGCCTTGCTGAAGTGTCTTGCAGTCAGGGCCTTGGTGAATCATGAGGGTGAAGCCAACCATACAATTTCTGCCATTTCTCTTTACTGCGTCAGTTCAGAATTAATGTAACGCATTCTCTGAAAGTAGCATAGTCTTGTGCTGATCACACGGGCCCCAGACTCTCAGAGATTCTTTTAAATTGAAAGAACAGATCACAGAAGCACCCAGTGCATTTTCTCGATGCTCTCAATCACTCTTAATGACAACTGTCAGTGCAAAATATCTGTCACAGACTAATAAGGATGACACACCAGTCTTTTCTGAAGATGCCATCCTCCTAAAAGAGATCTGTGTGGTGTAAGCAGGAATCTGGTGCACTAAGAGCTCTGAGATTTTACCTCGATGTGATAAATGCAGCAGCGGCAGCATGTGAAAAGGCATGTGAAAAGTCCCGATGGATGAGCAGTGATTATTCCTCAGTTTGTACTGCTCTCTGGTGGGATATATGCGTAAAAACAGTCACCCCTAATGAATAGCAACGATCTGCTCTGACTGCTGACTCGGTTGCCTTACCACCTCTGCCGTCGTCACAGCAATTTGTGCTGAAAAAAACCCTAATTTATTTAGTCTAGCTTCTCACAGAGGCATTACTTACCATCGTGGACAGACACCATTGCGGGCTTCATTCTCAAAGCTGAGGTGGAAGGAAGAGTGTTTTTCTTACTCTCCAAAGGCAGGTCTCCCATTCTGGAATTTAAATACCTGCCTTGTAGATTCCTAAAAGCATTTCTGGGAGGAAATTACCTATTTTATACAGATAAACAATCTTTACTTGCAGCCATACAATGTGGAATATATATATTGTCTGGCTTTGCTGTTATCATAAGAGGAAAAAAATGAAGAAAATCAGGATCTAGTGCAAGAGAATCTGTTAAGTCAATCTTTCCTACTGTCAATGTCAAAAATAAAATAGCATCTTTCTAGCCATCCAAAATGCTTTCACTGGTACTTAAAAGCACCTGTGAAGCAGATTGAGTGGGTGCTGACTTCAGCTTTCTAGCAGTGTGTCAAGACACCAAGGGTAGAGGATGTGAGGGCTGGAGTTTTTGAGGCACTGTGCTGGGGAGCATAGTCAAAGCAGGGAACTGTGTGAAGGCAGCTCCTCTGCTCTGCCTCCTGAAAAGTTGCCCTGTTAGAGTGCATGGTACCACGACAAAGACAGAGCCCAGGCTTAGCTGTTGAAGGATTTGTGAGTGAGGAGCTCCTAATAAGAAGTTAATCACCATCCTATGATGGTTCTACCATGAAGAGCATGATTTCTGTGCTGCCTCAGATAATGATATCAATTCTTTTGGACTTGCAGCATGTAGACAGATAGTAAAGCAGAAGTTTATTCAGTGTCATGTAACTAATTAATTAAAAGGTGAGGGTTTTTTCTTCAGAAATTTGCTCATTTTGTAAAAAAACACAGACTTTTTACAGAAGGCAGATGAGGATTTGACTCTGTGCTGCTTAAATTTTATGGGATGAATTATGCCACCAAATGATCATAAAGTGATCATTACACCAAATGACTGCACTGGGTGATAAGGTGGTTCAGGAACAAAGGCCTCAAACTTTGTCAGACAATGCTGAAGCTCCTACATAACTCAGCTGTTTGTGAAAACAGTGTATGGCTTTCTTATCTGGAGTTTCTGTATGGTGTTTGTTGTTTCAGTAATAAACAATACTGTTAGGGAACTTAGCTGTTGGCATAAAAGAATCTTT
>VZUA01042082.1:0-10638 GCA_013401035.1 Horornis vulcanius
AGACATCTGTCTTTCAAACCAAGACACCAGGATTCACAACAATCGCTTTACAAGTAAGAATTTTAACATTTCTATCACATCTAAATTATTTATATAGTCATGTTTAAGTTGCCTGCTAACAGTCGTAGGGATAAAAATTTGCACTTTATTGATTTATAAAATCCCTAAAATGTAGACATTATATTAAAAGTACTGAGAAAAAAACAAGAAATAAATTGTTACTATGGGATTCCTTAATTTCTTCTCCTACCCTAGTTTCATCACTGTAAAAATGAGACTGATGAACAGTGTATACTAGTTTCTCTCAGATTTTTCATAAGGTTTAGGGTAACACCACAGGCATTTAAAGAGCAACTCTGCAGGATCATGAGACAGGAAGCCTCTCTACACTTAGCAGTCTTTTAGAGCACACACATACAGTATAAAACACTGGAAATAGTGAACATGTGGGCAACTGAGTTGGATCATGCTGGACTACGTGCACTAACAAGGCACATCTTTTCCTTAGAATGCAAAATAATATGATCAGCAATGAAGCATTAATTCAAACTTTTTTTTTTTTTTTTTTTTTTTTTTTTTTTTTTTTTTTTTTTTTTTTTTTTTTTTTTTTTTTTTTTTTTTTTTTTTTTTTTTTTTTGTTGGCTTGGTTTATTTTTCTTTTTTGTTTGTTTGGCTTTAGGGGATTTTTTTTCAATAATGTCAGTGCTATACAAAATAAAATGAGAGAGCAAGTAGAAATAGATTTCCTTTGCCTGATTTAAAAGTGAGAAAAAGAAACTTGAAAGTAATGATGACAAAAGGAACAGCTCATATGTAAGCTGCACTAGGAAGCTTCATTTTCAGTTACATTAGTTGTGATTCATTACTACAGCTTTAGGCAAAGGAAAATGTTGCCTGGTAACATAAGGAAGCATTTAGGTAACTTTGCACAAGCTGATGGAGTGGTGACCATTGGAGGGAGCAGGGAAATCTTTATCTGAATTTCATTAATGTGTGCCATTCCACAAGAAAGGCACAGAGTGCTCTTAGGGCATTCTGACCGAGGACTGAGTAGGCACTGGACCCCTTTTCCCCAAGCTCTAGATGGAAGGTCAGACATCTGCTAAGTTCTTTTAGGAGGGAGGCTTGGCACTGCAGAGCAGACATACAGTACAACTGTTCTACAGTAAACCCTACCCTACTCTTTATTTCCTACAGAACACCCCACACAGGTGGATGTCACCATGTCACCATCTTTTTCCATCATGTGTAAGCTTAAGGTCTTTGTGGAATCAGACAAATAATCAGCAAGCAGGACTGTTCTTTCCTTTCTAGATGTGCTTACCTGTCTGAAAAAACAGGATATGTGTTTTCTTCCACCAGCAAAAAGTAACAGAAACAGTAAAAAAAAAAAAAATACTTCTAGAAATGAAACATTGGTTTACTAAGAAAACCCCCAAACCTTCAACCCTTTAATTTTCAGACTATTTACCCATTTATCAAAAATGTTTATTATTTAACAATATTATTCTTTTCTTATCTTGTGTTTTTCTGAATAAAACCAAACTAATATAAAGGAAAGAAGTTTCAACAACAGGAGGAAGAAAAATATTTTTGTTTTTCAGGAAGGCAGTTAAATGAAAATTTTCATTAAATCAGTGTAGGTCCCTTTCTTTCTTCCTCAAGTGAGGATTTTTTTTCAAGTTTTTGAATATTTTTTTCATTGGTTGTTTAGCTTGAACTCTGTTTTTATTAATATGCTAATGTAAGGTGAAGAACTTCAGCCTTTCCAATACGTGTCAGAGACTGAAATGGTTCATGACTGAAGGAGTTTTGCCCATTGTAGCAAAAACTGTATAAAGAGGCTACAACCACAGGAGCCCACCCCTCCTTGAAGATGCCTGACTAGAACTTTGGACTGTGAGTGAAGCCACCTAGATAAGATAAAAGGGACACTGTTGTTCAATCATCTCAGGTCTAGGGAGAAACAAACAAGGCTGAGGGAAAGGAATGCACCCACAAGAAAGCCAAATACAGAAGAGAATCATCCCTGGCTGGGTTTGGGGTGGGGGAGACCACAGCCCACAGAGGCCAGGTTTATACAGACTCCCTGCCCCAAAATGAGGGGAGAGGAGGAGGTTTTGGGTGTGTGATGTAACCTCTGGTCAGAGGCTCTGAATGCCCATCCTCCAGCCCAGCTGTGAAACCCCAGCCCTGGGAAGGCCACATCCATGGGACATTCACATGGGAGGCAGCTGAAGGGGTGTCTGCTGCAGGACACTGTGTCAGACTGCACCCCCTCCACCCCTCCGGGGCAGGTACCTGGGCATTCCCACCTGGCCTGAACATATATTCTGTGTGTTTTGGGAGACCTCATCACCAAGAAGACCACCTGGACAGGATCATCAGGACACTGATGGGATCCACAGAGTGGTGATACTTTTTTTAATCTGTCACTCTCTTTCTGTCCCTCCACCTATTTTCCATTTCTTTCTCTTTTTCTCTCTATTTCTCTCTTTCTTATACTTATTATCAAATTAAATCCCCACTATTGACTTTGGCATATGGTCTTGTTTGCACCTTAATTCAGGCAGAGGCATTTCTAATAACTTTTAGCAACGGACTGTAAAAATAAGAAATTAATTCCAAGGAAAATAGGCATCAGCCCACATAAATTTAGAAGCTTCTTTAAGCCAAAATATCAGCTCACAGATGGACTTGTTAATATTTTACTTGTCCTTTTATTGCCAGAATTTTTATGCTGCATCCCGTATTCTGGATAAGGGATTCCCTAGGCAATAAATGATGGTTTTAATTCCAAGATAAACCTTGTCTAATACCTAATGGGGTTGTGCCTCCCTTGGATACTGCTAGAAAACAAAATGAGAGACTAGTGAACAGAGAAGACCTAGGATGGCATAATAGTACCCTAAAAGATGTACATCTTCATTACAACCATACTGCTCATACTTGCAGTGCTTACTGACTTTTTCTCTGATAGAAAGTTTTTGTTCTTCTAAACATTATCAACATTCATGTTCAGATGTGTAGCGCCTTACCATTTCAAGCCCAAAATTATGAAACAATTGGGAAAAAAAATCTGGCATTAAGCCATATGGGACAAGTAGATAATTACCAGATATGACAAGGCCTGAATATGAAAATTATTTGAAACTGTTTGGAGAATGTGTTACTGTATGATCCGTTGTGTTTGAGTTTCAAGTTCACATAACTTACTAAGGCATGGAGATTTGCTTATTTCAAATGCTACTTCCTCCATCTTTTCACTATGCTACACCTTTAGATATTATGATACCTTATACTGAGCCTGTGCAAACCGTGAACTTCAGTCTCTGAAATTCAGATTAGAAGTCAAAGACAGATGCCTCTAGGACACAAGATGTCTCAAAAAATGGAGGAAATTAAATTTAAATTTTTTTTAAACTGGTACAAGCATTTTAATTCTGGCTGTGTAAGTAATACTGTGGCAATTCAATTTAAACATAACTGAGTATCACACAGCCCAAGAAGAAATGAAAGTAGAAATCTGACTGGGCATAGCATTTCATTTTTTGGAAGGGTCACAAGGTATTTGCCTAAATTTCCATAGACTTGGAAAGAAATACATATAATAGGTGATTTTATTTTTTTTTCCTTTAACATATGTTTCTTTAGTAATTGTCTTATTTTGAATCAAAAGATTATTCTGAAGAAATGTCCTCACATGTTTGCCCATTCTTACTGTTTTCCCCCAGTATCTGCAGCCCACCCTCTGGGCCTTAACATAAAAATTTTCATGTCATCTTAGTGAGTAGAGATGAGGTAGCTGTAAGAACATATGTCAAAAAAAGTCCAGGTGGAAATCTCCAGGGAAAAGGAAAATTCCCAGACTGACAAAATTCCAGTGTTTGGACACCCATGTTACCCATCACAAGGTGGGGATCAGCACCAGCTGCTTCCTAGATGTTGATACACAGACCATGCAAGAAGGAAGGTGCCACCTAAGCCCACCAGAGAACTTTGAAGTTCTTAGTGAAAAAAATTAAAAGAAAGGGCAGAAAATGCTTGAGAGGGAAAAAGAGAACATGGTAATGAGGGAGCAAACAGGGTAGGAAGGAAGAAAAAATAAAAAAGAAAGAAGAGGAAAGCAAATACGAGAAAACCAAGACCAGAAGAAGAGGAGGAGGAGATGCTTCATGGCCCAGCAAATACTCATGAAGGAATTTTGGCCCATAGAGAAGCCACACCAGTAAAGAGTGAGGAAGAAGAAGGACCAGAGAGATACTGCTACACACTGACCACAGACATCCATGTTCTGTACACTGTCTTGCTGAACAGACTGAGTAAACTGTGGAGGTATAAATCATGCCAATATCTTTGGTAGTGAGGAGACTGAAGAGAGCCTGAAAGTGATGCTGAATCCAGGAAAGGAGGGAAGGTATGTTTCCCCAGTGTTTTAATATTTGTTTCTTCTCTCTATTTTCTTGTTTCTCAGTACTCAAAGCAGCAATTAAATATTTTATT
This sequence comes from Horornis vulcanius, assembly GCA_013401035.1. Taxonomy (NCBI): domain Eukaryota; kingdom Metazoa; phylum Chordata; class Aves; order Passeriformes; family Scotocercidae; genus Horornis; species Horornis vulcanius. The sequence goes on from VZUA01042082.1 coordinate 4,504, forward strand.
AAGTTAAGATAATTCCTCAAGTCAAGTTTGTTTTTCCTGTAATAGTAGTGCAATGGATCTCTATCCATATCTCAATATAGGAGCTTTCTCACTCTTATTCATTGTGGTTGCTATCCCATGCTACATGGAGTAAAGGGCATGGGGGAGAGCAGGGGTTGGCTGGGTCTTGGCTGAACTCAGAAGCATTAGTGCTGTGAGAAGGGTTTAATATATGAGAGATCTGAGCAGCAGCCTCCTAAATACTTGAATGCAAGAAAACTAATTTTTTTCAACAATTGCAAGCTAAGACAGTTAATCTGTCTGAAAATAGCTGTGAACAGATGTGGGAGAAGCTAAGGACAAAATAGCACTGAAAAAGAATTTGTCAGTCAATGAGGAAGAATTAAAAGGATAGACAGAAAAAAAAGAGAAATAAAGAAGTTCATAATAAGCAAAAAAGTTTTATACTTTTTAGGTTGTATCCCTGGTCTATTTGCTAAATTACAGCCACAGAAGTTAGCAGAGCTGCAGAACTTGTTTAGTGCAGGCCATATGGAGTGCTTCAGATACCACAGAGGTATTCTGGAAAATATATTGGAGCATGCATGTGCCCCTTCAGCATTGTTCTCTGCAGTGCAAGTTAAAGGAGGAATTTGTCAATGAATGGTAGCCATTGAGTCAGAACTGATAGAGCCAGGCTCCACATCATATGGTGTCAGTGGGTTATATAAATTTATTGAATCTTGTGCAAGCATATCATGGTATGTATATCACTAGCATGCGTGTCAAGTACAGAATAGTGGTGGAGGAAGCAGAGTTACATTACCAACAGAAAACAAGAGTGACATGGAAGAGAGAAGCAGAGTGATTTTCTCTACAGCAAACAGTCTACTTCATAGATTCCTATTAAACTTTTTGGTTAATAGGAAAAGGTAATACTGCAGAGACTACAAGCTGGCACATAAATTACATACTTTATTACTAAATTTTGCTAATATTGTGATTATTTGAGGACATATATGTATATGTTTTGAGAAAAGACATTTCTTAGCTGCTTTGAAAAAGAAAGTGTCTTTATCTGCACCTTCTCTAGTACAAATAATTATTCACAGATTTGTAACCTTATCTACAGTAGCAGTTTCCATTGAGAACCACCAATCACATACATCGCTGTGCATCTTTCAGAAATGTTGAATGAGCTAGACCAGACCCTCCATTCCACATTAGCTTTCATCTATTACAAGCTGTGATATGGGTTCATGTAAGATGAAGGGCATGTAATTTAGGCAGCTACAAAGAAAACACTGTCTCTGCTACAATGTTCTCTCAACTGTGAGGTCCAGTTCCCAGTTATTTCAAAGTTCTATTGATTTCAACAGGAGCAGGACTATTTCCAGAAGACACTTGTGGCAGGATTTACCCCCTACCACAGAAGAGCTTATCTATTCTGTCCATCAGCAGGTGAGATAGTTCTCAGATGTTCTAGGGTGACTTTATGATGTTTGTATCCCCACTCATCTGTTCCGTTTATGCTGGATATTAAGTTCTGCACCTTTAAGACTGGCTCCGCGAGCGAATGGGAAGAAAAGAAGTGTGGAGTTTGTTTTCAGAAACAGCACTTGCTCCCCTGCATTGCCGCTCCCAGACTGTTGTCTGGGCATGGACAGACAGCGAGAGAGAGCTCTCCTTTGCTTTTTGGTTAGTTGTTTTGCTGTCTGAGGCAGAGAAATTGCCCCGACTGTGGTTTTTCTTTTTCTTGGAACTGACCAGCCCTGCTCTGGACTGAAACCCCAGAAAAACGCTGGGAGCTCACACCTGTGGCCTGCCAGGGCCCAGGATGGCATTTTGCAGTACCAGAGGGACTGATGAGAGACTGAGAGAGACGAGCTACACCCTGTGACAAGGACTCTCTGAATTTGCTATCTCATCAAAACAGTGAGAGGTTTCATTGTTTAATATNGCTGGGAGCTCACACCTGTGGCCTGCCAGGGCCCAGGATGGCATTTTGCAGTACCAGAGGGACTGATGAGAGACTGAGAGAGACGAGCTACACCCTGTGACAAGGACTCTCTGAATTTGCTATCTCATCAAAACAGTGAGAGGTTTCATTGTTTAATATTATTCATTTTTTATGCTTGTGAATAGTTTGTTTGTTAAATAAACAGGGTTTTTTCCACTTTTCTTCAAGGAAATCTTTTCCTGAACCAGCTGGGGGAGGGTCTGCTTGAATCTTCTTTCCAGAGGGGCCCCTTTGGGAGTTTCCTCCCAAATTTGCTCTAAACCAGGACACTGGCATTGTCCTCCTCACATGAAGGAGTGAGATAACCCAGGCCTGTCTGGTAAGAAGTTATGTCTGTCACCAGAGAGATGGAACACAACGAGTACCCCTGCTTTCAAGAAACAGCTTGTCTTGGGAAAAAGATGTGGGGACATAAGCTGAAATTTCTGACTGACTTCACATTACAAAATTTTCTATAAAAACTACACAAACTTTCATTGCAGCAGAAGTCTCCTACACACAACCTGGAAACCTGTAGGGGTTTTCCCTGAAGTTGGGCTCAACTCTACAGTTACTTTTCCCAAAACTGAAGGAAAAGACTTTCTTTCTGTGTATTCCATTATCAATTTGGTGGTAAGTCACATTTATTTCTAATTTATACTATTTCTTTGCTAGCCTAATATAGGTACCTTTTTATCCTACACTGTATTTTGAGTATTGATAGTTCTTTGTTGTGTTATTTGTGTAGTAAGTAGTCTGCTTAAAGCCTTAGGTCTGTCACCATAGGTCTATTCAATAAATAATTCATTTTGTAATAGTCCTAATTGGCCATTCTTAAGAACTTGGGAGTGAGAGCCTTTTGGGTGCAAGCCACCTCAAACAGTCACTACCTGAAATCTGAGTCAAAGGCAGAACTTGTCAAAATTTGTCTCCTTTTGTAACAACAATATAACATTACACGCAACTAATAACATTTATGTTGAATGTGACAGAAAGATATTGACAATTACTAATACAACAGAAAAAGAAAGATTCAAAAACCAATTAATATTGTAGCACTGGCGGGAACCTGCAAAGGATTTGGATATCTGACAATATGTACTCCCTTCCCAAGTGAATCCAGAACTGTAGAATTTTATACAATGGGTATCTCAGGACAATCACAACCCAGTCAAAAATATGGACAGAAGGACACACAAGGTCATCCTTCCCTTGACTTAAGCTAATCCACAGGGAAACTGTGATTTATTATGCAATACAGATCACAGGCATTAGAAAGGTGAAGGATAATGAAAGATATGTTTTTTACTCTTTTTTCACAGACCAGTTTCTGTGTTTCCTCCAAACTGTTGTTCAAGTTTAAAATAAAGAAACAAATAAATAAAAATATCCTGTTCATCATCATGAGATGTAGGTAGGTGTTAAACTTGACTTTGTCCCATGCTTATTTCTTGGGTGAAAAGCAGCAAATTCTTATGTGAAACCTGAACCGTCTTTGCTCACGTTGATTCTTTAAGATAATCTACAGCATCAGATTTCTCTGAAGACACAGCAGGAAAAACAGCTCATGAATTCTGATTAAGCTTCAGAACGATGCAAGCATTACACGTTAGCCCAATCAAGGCCACGGTCAGCTTTGGCCAAGCAATACAGTTTTGGCATTGTGGCAGAAAAATAAAATGAAGACATGGGTGTAGAGCTGGAATAATCAGAGGTGACCATGGTTTTTCAAGAACACAGTTTTGAACTTAGATGTGTATATCCACGAAGATCTCAAGGTCAGGTTGAATAAACTGCTTTCCTCTCCAGCTGAAGCATGAGCTTATTTATATAAAAGAAAATATAGTGGACAGAACTGCATATAGGTCCTCTAAACTTGACAGTAAACTATCTTTAACTACTCAGCCACATAGCTTGCAAGCCAGTTGTGCCTCCAAACTGCTTGAATTATTTAATCTGGACAATTTTCACTTTATTTATTTTGAGAATGCTGTGAACAGCTGTGTCTAAAGCTTATTTCTGTCAAGGTTTCTTAGACCTATTTCTATTTCTTGTCCTTAGCCCAGTTACCGTGTCAAAATAAACTAATATCACCTTCTGAAACCTTGTATTCCTAACAAATTCATGCTTACTGATCCTGCTGTGCCTACTGTATAGTTAGTTGACAGTAGAGTTAACAGGAGTCAATAACAAACAGCCTTCTGGGATGCATCAAACGTAATATATTTGGCTGGTCAAACCAGGTGATTTTCCCACTGTATCTAAGGATGGTGTGGCCTCAGCTTGAGTGTTATGTGCAGTTCTGGGCCCCACAATTTAAGATTGATGCTATGGCACTTGAATGCATCCAGAGGTGGTGGAACATCTTTAAAGCCTGTCCTGTAAGGAGTGGCTGAGGACTCCGGGTTTGGCTGGTTTGGAGAAAAGGAGGTTGAGGGGCAACCTTGTTTCTTCCTGAAGAGGTAGATGCTGCTTTTTTCTCTCTGGGATCCAGTGACAGGATGTTGTTCAGAGGTGCACAAAGGGAGGTTCAGTTTTGACAGTAGAAATATTTCTTTACAAAGAAGATGCTCAAACCTCAGACAGGCTTCCTGGAGAGGTGATCAATTCAGCCCCAAGAGGGTCATTGGTAAAGAGGCATTTGGATAATGCTCTGAATAATGCATTTTAACTTTTAGTCAGGCCTGAATTGGTCAGGCAGTTGAACTGCATGATCACTGTCAGTACCTTCCAGTGGAACTATGCTATTATCACCTTCTGGTCCTATGGATCTTTCCTTTCTCCTCTATCCAGCTTTTAAATCTCTTACGGTCATGTTTTAGTATTTCAGAGCAACTTAGAATTTTCCTTTCAGTGGAGTACAAGGAACAGTCAACTCTGAGACCATGACAACCTGAAACTATCTGGGGAATTAGCTTTCCACCAAAAATACCTGTTTGAAAGACCTTCATCCACTCACCACCCTCTCTTTGAATCTAGGTCTTGATCAGTCTTGCTGTTGAAAATAACTTCAGACCAAAAGAAAAGACAGCTCTTTTGTTTGCCTTAAAATAAATGAGAGCTCAGTGGTAATGAGTGGCATCTCTAAGATGTCTCACTTGAATTTTGAAGATGCTGCTTCGTATCTCTCAGTCACCTGCAATTCATCCTAAACCCTTGAGTTTTATACTCTTTGCCCATTCAGCTTGCCTTTTCATAAATAGGTACTGAGATATTTCAAACCACTTATTCTCAGCATCTCTCTCCCTTAATTGCTCTGTCATCTGTCCTCTTTCCTTTATCTCTCTTTATTCAGTGTAAACATTGAAAAGCCTCTGGAGAGTATTCCTGTGAAAGGTTCAAAAGACAAAAAACCCCCAATTTTCATGCTGTTATAATTGCAAGTATGGTACTAAAAATATGGTACTGATTTATGCTATGATAGACCAATTTTCATTTAAGGGTAAATGAGTTTCTCCATTCACATTAATGAAATTTCATTCAAGCTTATATCTTCTGTGAGACCAAGTTAGAAGCAATCCACTTGCTCCCTATTACTGATCCTTAATCTATTAATATCAATATTTTCCTCCACAGTATTTGTGAATTTTTAATTCTTGAAAAATTTTATATTAATCTAATTTTTTTTCTGATGAAGCTTTATAGACCACTGTCCTATGGAATTGCACAATGCTCATTGTGTAAGCAGATCTGGAAATTCATAAGCCCTAGCACACTGCCAACCTGAGTATGTCAGCTGTAACACTGGGGTCTGTGACCATTAGGGATCACCAGAGGCACGCCCAGGACAGAATAAAGCATGCATAAAGGGGAGGGAAATATGTTAATGAATGATTTGGGGGAAATATGATACTGTATTCTGATAACAATCATATTTGGACAATCAATAAATATGTATGTAAAATACGGTATATGAACTGAAACTTTCCTGTACTCAGCATGCACAGCTTTGGGAGGTGTAATCCCCCTGTGCATCTGCTGAATAAAGAATGTCTGCTTATTAATGCTACGTTGGTGTTAAGGAGTATTTTTATTTTACCGAATTTTTGGCAACAAAGCAAATCACTTCTTCAAAGAACACTTATTTTAAGCCTTAGACTCTGATAGAGAGGAAGCCACATAATACAGAATTCACAGAATTTTCCAGGTTGGAAGAG
>VZUA01042088.1:0-13949 GCA_013401035.1 Horornis vulcanius
TCTTCTGTAAGCTTCCTGTAGTACTTTGCAAGTCCATTTACCACCATCTTATCTCTTTTGCTCTTGGGATATTTTCCATTCTGTAGTCCCTTCAAAGTTGGCTAAACTGGTTTCCCAGCTCAAGCTTTCCATTTGAATATCAATCACCCAAAAGCCTGAGTACAAACTTCAGTGTTAAGTATCCCACATTGTCCCTAGTCTGAAGGAACAGGCCAGTAATGGTTTTTTAAATATCTACAAAACTTTATATGCCCTTCTAACCTGATTAGTTTCAGTGGAATTTAGTGGGCTTTCTTTTTTTTCCCTCCCACAATTTTTTCACAGGGTTTAGTTGCTGAGAGGTTTCAGTTTGTGACATCCAAGGTCGTAAATATCCAAAAAAACTCCACTCCATCTCCCTGCTCTACCCAAGATACCAAGTAGCATGGCTCATTGCTGCTGTGTTTTTCCCATGGGCACTGTTGCATCTTCTCCAGTGTCTCTGGTAAATATAAACTGGATGGGGACAGAGTGGGAAATGGAGATGGAAATAGCTATTTCAGAAATTATTCCTGCCCCCAAATAAGATGTTTTGTGTCCAGTTCCAACTGCAGAAAGGGCCTTTGGGCTGGAATAGGGGAATTTACTCCTGAATACAATGCTAATCTGCTGGAATCATGTGTTTCTTCTCACAGAGACATACTTCTTATGGAATTACTACTTTTTCTGGATTTATTAGGGGTCATCTTTCAGTTGATTTCAGAATGCAGAAGAAGCAAAGGGCATATATTCCTTACAGAGAAAACTCTTTTACTGACAAACACATATTGATCCTAGAAGTGGAACCCAATTGTGACTGAGATCAGTAATCCCTATTATTTTATTACTTAGAGATGCAAGGAAAAAAGGTTTTCCTCCTTCATTACTGTCATAATACAGCAGAGAAATTGTTCATTTCTTACTGACTTATATTTTCTTTTCAACAAAACTGAATAGAAATTATTTAATCATTCATCCTCTATTTACTTTTCATATCAAAGCAAAGTTATCATAGGCAGCTTCATGGTGCATGTAAAACAAATCCCAACAGAGACCATTCCAGGATTTTAGGGGAAATTATTTGTATCATTATTATTCTACTGGGCTGCCTGCAATTTTCATCTCAAACCCAATACATTTTCCCCCCAGTATCTGCAATGACTTCCAAAATTATGCAGATGATTATTTTATTAGCATGTACCCAGATGGTAGACTGCCAGGCACAGTTACTGTCATTGCATGTAGCTCTCTATAATGCAAGAATTACTAAGAAAACAGTGCACTTGGCCACTGGTTATATAAATTAAGACCAAAGCAACAGTTACAAACTCAATTCAAACAAAATCAATAAAAGGTATGTGAATCATCAGACTAGTAACATTAGACATACTCTTAACTAATCTTTTCATGTCAGTCTAGCCCAACACTGAGTTGTGGAAAATGTCTGACAGGCTTCTGCCCCATAATGTCATTTCACACTGACTTTATTTAAAGCCAGTCCTATTTAAACCAGTTCATCACAACTCTTGCAATTTACTCTATGGATATACCTTAGACCACACCTGAAAGACAAGGACCTAACAGCAGAGCAGATTACAGTAAACAGGGAAAAAACACACATTCATTTTAAAAAATCATTTTTGTACCATGGCAATCAGGTCCCTCTGTGACATTTGCTACACTGGTAGTGATGTTTATTTCAATACTGTATTTTGTATAAATGCAATGTTTGTCTCTTCCTACCTCCAGGGGATACAGTCTGTAAAATCATTTTGGATATGAAAAGCACCGTGGGGATAAAGTACCCTGAGTGCTGTAAGATCACCTAGTGCATACAAAGCCCCAGCCCTGTGTGGCTGCAGAGAACTGTGCAGTGCTGCTGGATCAGCTGCCTGCTATCAACAGTGGCTGCAGAGCTGCCACGTGCAGCAGGAGCCAACAGAGCACCCATCCTCACCCTGGGGGCTTTTCAACTGCTGAATGCTCCCCTCCTCCTCTCCTTGCTTTGATTTCTTCCTCTGGTGTCCATCTCATCTCTGTGGTTCCTCTCAGCAGCTGAGGACTCCTCTTTTCTTCTTCCCCTTGCCCTTACTTAGCTCCCACACTATCCTGTCTGGGCACAAGGACCAAATATGGACTGGACATTCCTTCCTTCACTGAATCCTGGACCTACCTCTCTTCTCTGAGAGCACATTGTGCAATGCACTCTGTCTTCCTCCACAGACAGATCACTGTGGGGGAATGTGATGGCAGCAGAAGTCACCTGGCTTCCTCTGTTGGACTGTGACATGTAGGTAGAGAAATGTGGCAGCGTTTGCTGCTTAGAAAACTTCTCCCTATCTTCTTCAGGAAGAGGCAGAAGGCATGCCCCAAAAGTGTGAAAGCATAATCCACAAGAGCAGGAGTTAGCATATCAAGGAGACAGCAATCTGAATGCACCTTACACTGTTTCAGAAATCTGTTCTCTATCTGTTGAGGCACGGGTGGAAAGATTGTACTGTTGGATCTGGACGAGCTAGAAGGCAAGTGTTATATTAAAATCTGTGTGCCACAGGAGGCTTGTGAACACAGGTCTTTTGTTGAAATATACTATATGTACTATATCTGCAGATTGGGTTTAGCTTTACACCTTGATTCTTCTGGCACAGCTGTTCACATTAGGGAAGTCAAACATGATGACAGATCTGATAGCTGGCACTGTCTGATGCAAACATGGGAAGCAGGAAGCAAGAGAAATCAAAGAAGAAAAATGTGTCTCTCCTTTAATGCACAACAGCAAACACTCCAGCCATATTCTCGCTGAAAGGAATTTGATGTCTCGGGCAGTGCTTTGCCTAATGAGCTACCAACATCAATCTGTCATCATCTGTATTATTTGAAATGGCCTCTGCTGACACAAGGTATATTCATGTACTGGCCCTCCAGGGCACTTGAGAGTTCAAGTCCTGGGCAGTTTATACCACACTGAATGATAATGAAGGGTAACAGAATAATCATTGGCTTCCTTTTCTCAAGGGGAGGCAAGAATGTTGTTGCAGGGATCTCCCCCAGCCAAGAATGGCTTTTGATTACAGACCTGGGAATATGAGTTATTTGTTTCTCTGTGCACAAATAGTCTCCAGCAATTCTTTGCAACAGTGCTTCAGCTCTCCAAAGCACATGTAGTGCATCTGTCCATCTATCCTGGCATTTCCATGAGCCTGCCCCAAGTATCTGACTCTCAAAAACTTGAAGGGCTGTACCAAAAGCCAGGAAAGAGATGAACGCTGACAATGGGTGGGGAATTTCAAGCAAAGAAATCCCCTTTTAATGCCTGTCTTTACCTGCTCCTGTAATACACACAGAACGTTATACAATCATCTTTAACATCTTCAGCTGTACTCAGAAAATTACTGTTTCTGGAAATATCTTCTGAGTGAGACTTTAAATTGTAAGGTTTTAACCAACACCCAGCAGTTGTTTCAAAACCTAAATCTTTAACTTGCGTCATTAGATGGAAGCTTCACACAAATGAAGCAAATCCATTGTCACGAAACTTAATACGAATGACATCTATTATATTTTTATTGGTCCAAAGTTTGCAAAAGATCTTGTTTCCTTTCAGAAAGTACCTGGGAGTTGCAACACCACAGTCCTACTCAAGCCTTGTGCTCCCATGTTCACGCACACTTAAAACTGCAGTTGAGCTACAGGTGAGTTACAAGACAAATAACAAAGTTTGGCACCAGTATAACCAACCTTTCTCTTAGGAACTCAAAGGTTTCAAAATGTATGAACTAGACCTCACTTCCTCTTCTATGAAAAGTAAATATTTTATGTTCCCTTTTGTCAGTGAAAGGCTTTCATCCAGCTACCCCAGGGACAGTCTCCTTTGAGAGACTTGTGTATGAACTACAGGATGGTTTCCTCACTCCTCACATATCCCAAAATGAAGGTGAGAGTTAGGAAGGGGCAGATAAGACTGTTTGCAAAGGAATGTTTCATACCAAACTGCTTTTGGTAAGGAAGAAGATAAGACTGCCCCTAGAGCGGCATTGCCATACGTGCTCTTAAAGGCAGATTAAGAAAATACCTGTCAAAATAGAAATGTGGTGGATAAATTCACTATTTCAGGTGCTTTTCAGACATTTTGCCTTGTGAAGTCCTAAAATTTTTCAGTGTAAGTGCAACCACCCATATAAAAAAAGGGGTTTAAAAGTCATTTAACACTTTACTGCAGATAATGTGACAAGGGGCAGCTCTTCAGGCCCTGTGAGAACTCAGAGAGGTGATGGCCTTAAGGACAAGCTCAGAAGTGGGATTCTTTCTGAAGAGGGTGCAAGAGACATATCTGTCAGTGACAAGGCTGAATGGCTCAAAGAGATGGTGATGGCAGAAGGGACAAGGTGAGATCCAGGTGAAAGTTGAGCGAGGTCTTGTCTTGGCAGGGCCTTGCAGATGCGAGGAGAAAATTGAGCTTGGTCTTCTTGTGAATGGGAAACCACTTGGAGAAATGATGAAATACAGCCTTGCTTAGGGAGTAGGACCAATGGTAGAGGAGATCATATGGAGATCAGTGTAATATGAACATACTGAGCTACAGTGACAGATAAAACAGAGATTTCAGATACATTTGACAGGAAGAAAATTACGCTATAGACCCAGAGCAGTTGTGTTAGACAAGAGGACTCAAAAAGACCCAAGGTCCCCTTCAAGAGACAAAAGAGTGGAAATAACAATTGGAAAAATTAGAAATTTACTGAGACTAACGATGCTCAACAGAACAGCAGAGGGGACATACTGGGGCAAAAGCTGAGATGCACAATACAGAACCTTGTAGCCTCACCAAAGCAGTTCTGTGAGTTCTCTTTGCCTGTTTTATTCACAAATCCATGAGTACAAAAGCCATGCTCTGTACTAGGCAGTTACATGTACAATTCCTAACTGGCAACATTTAACATCACTGTTTGATTCAGAATTTCTGGGCTGGATGTAAACAAAGCTACAGCTCTCTTTCCCCTGGCATAACAGAACTTAACAAATTCTCAAACGTATCGGGAAAAGGTGTTGACATGCACCTCTTTATAGAAATGTGACACTGGATGTTGTTTTTAATCAGCCCATGATGCTCACATTCACATCTCCCTTTCTCTGAGACACTAAGGAGGAGGTCACCTGGGCACTGCTGTGTCTGTTCAGAGAGCCTCATGTTTATTGCTCTTGACATCCTATGGTCCCTGTCTGCTGTGAATCCCAGGCTGTGTAAATTAAGCAAGGAAAGCTGTAAGTGTAGTTACTTTGTTGTCATAAAAGTCATCCGTACTTTATGTCTAACATGCAAAATTTCAACTCCTTAAGCAGGAATGTCTATATAAATTCTTTCAAACTGCACTAAGTTGGAAAGACCCACTTCCCCTGTTGCAAATGTGTTATTAATATATCGCCTCCACACTATTAAATTAAAATGTCCCCCTCATGTTTCCGATCTTACTTCCAGATTTTTAGCCATGTGGCTGGAAGGCAGCAGAGAGTTGAATTAAATGGGTGATTTAGGGACATGTAGCAGTAAAAAAAAAACCCCATAGGACTTAATCATCTGCCTCACTAAAAATAAATAACTTTAATTTTTTTAAGACTCTCTTGCTTGTCAGAATTATGTAAATCTCACTGGGATATTGATTGAGTTTGTCATGCCCCTGAAGGAGTGCTCCAAGGTGAGAAAGGATATCAGCTTGCCATCCTCCCACCTGCCATTCCCTAGCCCTGCCTGGAATAGTGTGGACCCTCCTGTCACTCATGCCAATGAGCCTCCACATGGAAACACATGCACTGTTTTCAAAACAGTAGCCCAACATAAATAGGGAACAATTTCATGTTCTCAGACTGCCACAGCATAAGAATGAATATGCAGTTTTTTCTACAAAACTCAGTGGAAAAAAAGCACTTACCTACAGTGCCAAGAGTGAACTTTGTTTCTCACATCAAAAATATGTCATTGCAGCTGAGCATGTGGGAATCCAGAGAGCACAGCAGGCTTCCCTAACACTTGCTACTAAATTTCAGGATTTAACTCAGCAAGGGAAGATAACATGTGGAGTTATCATGTGGAGTTCTCCATCACAGAGACTAACAGCATCATAGAACATGACGGCACCCAGACAAATTGTGCACTTACATCTTTAAAGATTCCTGTAAGTAAAAGGAATTAATGTGGCATGTTTCAATTTGCGTTTTTAGACTGGAGCCGTGTGCCTGTGGATACCCTGGTAATGCCAGGACAGTCACTGGCTCTCCCAGGGAGTGGAGTTGAAATCCCCTTGCTGTTGGTGGAGATGAGGAGAGGTCAGTGTGACTGCAGGGCGTTTGTTTACTCAGTGTGAAATACCTTGGTTCTGCTCCTGATCCACTGTTTGCACCTGTGGTTCAGCCCTGCAGTCTCTTCCCAGGTATCCTGCTCTGTTTGTTCTAGGCTCTGGTATGAAGCAATGATCAGGGGAACACCCAGAGAAGCTGGAAGAACAAACTGTAGCCAAACCCCCCCAAATCCTTCCGCAGCTGCTAATCTCTGATTTCACAGTTGCCACCTATCCATCTCCAACACAACTTTCCCACACCCATCAAATTGCACAGGAATGATACTGAGAGAACCATGACATCCCTGCAGGGCTGAAGCAAAAATATCCCACTGTTTAGAGTTGCATGGCAACATAAATAACTTTGACCTCGATAAAAGGGTAAAAAAGTATAGCAAATTTAGGAAGGGTGGGTCTCCCATACCAGGGTAAATCAATCAGGGGCTTGAAAACCCTCAAATCATAAAACTGCTCTTGTTACTGATTGCAACATCAAAATACAGAGCAGGGAAAATGCGGAAATGGTGGGGGGGGGGAAATTTAAATCAATCCAAAACTTCACTAAGACAAAACATCTTATATAATCTTCCCACTGGGAAGAGAAGGAGAATAGATTTTCATGTAACAAATGCTAGTTTTGTCAGTTGATGTACTTCTGGAAGGCAGTCAAGTATTTCAGTATAGACAATAGAAGAGCAAAATAGAACAAGAGAGAACAGAACAGAAATAGACTTGGTTGGCTTTGTCTGGGAGAGCTGGTCAAAAATTAAAATTTCCATTTCAGTAAAAATTTCAAAATTCTTGACAACTTTTTGTGCTCTTTCAAAGGAAAAGAAAAAATAAAAGCAATACAGTTTTTGAAAAGAAACTCTAACCAGTGAAAAATGTCTCTGAAATAATAAATACTAAATCTGGAAGACTGAATTTCAACCCTCTCAATTTTCCTACATTTTGGTAAGTCCAGGAAATAGTCTTATCTAAAGTTTTACTGACTGGAATCTGGTTTTCCTGACTCTTGGATTCCTCTAATGTTTTGAATACATCCTTCTACCCAGTGATCCCAAACATTTTTACAAAATTCAGTGAGTTATTTCAGATCGCAGAATTAAAAGGAAAAATAGTTGTTTTCATCCTACAGTTAAAAGAAAATAAAGATTAACAGATTGAGATCAACAAAGCTGACTGAAATGGAATCTCTAGCTGGACACCCAGGACTAGAGGCTCCCAAGTTAGATGCCATGTCTGCACACTTTATATCTCACAGTAAGAAATCTCTCAACTGCAAATTGCACAGCAAACTAGGGCACATGGTCAGCCTCCCTTCTCCTAAAGACTCTCATTTTTAATAAAAATAAGTTAATTTACATATAATAGTCTACTATTGCAATCTGGTAAAAATGTTAAGACTTCACAGTTTTTCTTTGGCCTGAAATTCCTGTTATAGGGACAATGGGGGACTTGGACTGATTCTGAGCCAATTTACATCTGCTGAAGATTTGCCCATGTAGTGGAAAGGGGCCAATAAGACTATGCAAATCAATTAGTCTAATTTGTCTTGAGGTTTTTCTCAGACCTCTATGGGTTTTCACACACTTTATTTTTAAATGGTGATTATACTGTCATTTAAGGGAGCAATATGCTGCCTTGACAAGACTGGTGACTTTAACTTTCTGACATTTTCCCTACAGACATTTTCTTGCCTTTGCGTGCAGGTTTCTGAGTAGGTGATGGCTATATAGAAGACAGCCCTGATGTTCCAATATCTTGTGAACTCGATGATCCAAAAGTAATGTACTTAATCAAGTGTAAAGCAAAAGGTGATTAAGTTTTGCAGTACTGTACAATGCCTGACTGCTCAGAAATGCATCTTTTGATGTGGTGCAGAGAATTGGACCAGTTCTGTCTGCTTTACCAAAAAATGACGTTTTAGTAATCTGAAAAGAGAGCCTCAGAAATCCCCACAAGTGTTTAACTTTGATGTGAAGCTTTAAAAAGATGATATTTATCTATTTGCTTGGTTAATTTGCTTGAACTTTAAGCTCAGGAAGGTGTCAATTTGACATCAAGGGAAGTGGTTCTTTGCTTTTTTTTCCAAAAGAGGCTGAGCAGGGGCAGCAGCTTTCCAATCATCACTAGTTGTTCCAAGCATCCAACCAAAAAAAAAGAAAAGAGAGAAAGCAAAAAAGAAAACCATCAACTCACCTTTCCATTGTGGTTTATATGAATTATTAAGAACTGAGATTCAGTGGAGCCTCAATTTTTGAGCATAGAATCAATACTATATTTTATATAACAAGGGCAGTAAACCCAGCTTGTTCTGCTTCCATCGCAGTGAAGCCCTGTCAAGTCTCTCAGGCAACCTAATTCACCAGGGCCAAAGTCTCACACCATTGATGTGAAAGGTGGATTGAAAACTGGCTGAACAGCTGGGCCTGGAGGTGCTGATCATGGCACAAAGTTGAGATGGAGGCCAGTAAGAAGTGGTGCAACCCCGGGGGCAATACTGGGGTCCAGTCCTGTTTAACTCCTTCATCAGTGATCTGGAGGATAAGCAAAACTGGGAGAAGTGACTGATGTGCCACAGGGTCATGCTGTCCTTGAGAGGGACCATGACAGGCTGCAGAAATGGGCTGACAGGATCCTCATGAAGTTCAGTGATAAGTCTGAAATCCTGCCCCTGGGGGAGCACATGTAGGAAAATATCCTGGGCCCCACCTAGCTGGAAACCAGCCTGGCAGAAAAGGACAAGGGGGTCCTGGCAGGCATCGAGCTGAGCCAGTTAAGCTCCTTTGCTGCACAAAGGGTTAACAGTACCCTGAGCTGCACTGGGCAAAGCCCTGCCAGCAGCTTTAGGGAGGTGATCCTTGCCCTGCTTCAGCACTGGTGAGGCCACACCCGGTTTCTGCGCCCTGTTCTGGGCTCCTCAATAGGGGAGAGACAGTGTAGCAAAAGGCCACAGAGGTAATTAAGGTACTGGAGCATCTCCTGTGAGTAAAGGCTGAGAGAGCTGGGACTACCTAGCACAGAGAAGAGAAGGCTTGGAAAGGCTTAATGGATATAAATACCAGAAGGGAGGGGGCAAAAGGGTGGAGAAAGACTCTCAGTGGTATCCTGTGACAGGACCAGGGGCAATGAGCACAAACTGAAACAGAAGGTTCTGTCTGAACGTCAGGAAACACACCTTTACTGTGAGGGTGATCAAGCATGGGCACAGGTTGCCCAGAGAGGTTGTGGAGTCTCCTTTCTCAGAGATAATCAAAAGTCACTTGGACATGCTCTGTTTCAAGGTGGCCCTCCCTACTTGTGCAGTGGGGTTGGACAAGGTGACCTCCAGATGTCCTTTCCAAAGTAAACTGTTCTGTGATACTGATTCTGTGAAAGAATTGTTCACTTTAGTGGGGTTGAGATGTCACCTTCCGTGCAGGAGACCATGGGATTCAGCTCACTTTCTTGTGCTCTAAGAACTATTTGCAGCCACTACTGCAAATACAGGACAATGTGTTACTATGTCTCAGGCATGAAAGAGAGAGAATAGATCTGCCCTGATTTCAGTGAGAAGTTATCTCTGCAATTATTGCCTCTTGCACGAGGGTGCTGTAAAAAGGCCAGTCATGATGGGCCACAGGCCTGCAAGGGAACTGACACCAGCAATCACACTTTCAGAGGGAATAATTAGGCAGATGTGCCAGTCTGTACCCAAAAGGTGAAAGGCTCCTTTGTACTATTACCTGTACCCAAACTGCCTGGTTGTATTTTAAAACTCCTTTCCCAAACATCAAAAGCAAACACAAATTTCCTCACACATATCATAATTCACCCAAAACCTGCTAACTGCAAACATTTCACATGGCACTGAGCATTAATTATCATGTGGGCACATTTCTGATCCTCTGTATGCCCACAAAGAAAAGTTCACAGAGTCACCAAGAGGGGAAGGGCTTGAGTAAGCCTATAGAGAAACCAAGGAGAGGAACAGCAGGCTTCAAAGTATTTCCTTTTTGTCCTGCCTGGTAAATGGAATACGGAATGTGAGTGACAATGAAGAGGGAAGAAAGAAGATAATAAATCCTGTTTGCTATTTGAGGTTTTAAGTTGTTCTTTGAAACTGGAACCTGAAGTTGACTGAACTGGGTTATATATTATATTTAGGAATATGTAGAGCTTGACTGCGGAAATGTTATACATCCTACAGTATTTGCAATTATGAAGTAGAAAAGATGTAACCTAAGAAACTGAGTAATGACCACATGAAATTTTTAAATAATATTCTAAGTCCTTCACTGAGATAATTATATGTCACTCAAGTGAAAAACAATTTCGATCTGCACCTGGTGAACGTTCACCTCAATGTTTCATACCAAAAAAAGGAAAAGGGGAATTAAAAGATTTAGAGGTTAGAAACTGAATTGTGCATTAACAGTAAAGAGTAAAATACTATCTTTCTAAATAAATTTGCTGTGATTCAAAAGATGCCCATAAGGAACACTTAAAATGTGTTTTTGGGACACCAAACTTTAATTTTTTAATTGTTCCAGGCCAAAGTCAGGAAAACAAAAGATTGTCCACACAACAAAGCAAATGCCAAATAACACCTGCTTCAAGTCATGGAGAAGAAACAAATCATGCTCAGATCAATTTTTTAGTGCAAGAGATTTCCCACAAATCTCAGTTTGCAAACCCTAGCATCCAAAACACACCTCATATCACACAACTGAAGCAAATCATCCAATCTTTTTAGTCTCTTCCCATTCTCCTTCTTTATCTTGTAATCTGTGCAATTGAACCATTTCTATTTATAGTGTTTTCTGTAGTCACAGATTCTAGAAGAGAGGCATGACTCAAGACTGCTTCTTTTCCCAAAATTTTTAGCCTCTCTCACAATATTGTATAAGCAGAGGAGAAATACTTATTACCTAAAGTAAAAAACCCAAAAACTTCTAACTGTGCCAAAGTCCTTTTATTCATCTCAAATCTGCAGCTAGCTCCTCAACTCTAAAAATGACAACAGAGATTCAGACATGTTAAAGCCAAAAGGGACCTTCACTGTTCTGCAGCCTGATCACTGCCCTAACATGGATGGTAGAAACCTGCTCTGAAACCCCTGCAGGAAAACCATTTCTATTGGTTTGAGCCAGACTGTCTAGCCAGAATCTATCTAGCCAAAGTTATTTCACCTTAAATTAAAGATTGTAAATTCTGGACACATCATAGATGCTTTACTCTGCTACAGAGAATATTTTTTTTATCCTGTTACTCTTTTGTAAATATGTACACTGTGAATGTAAATATAAGATTGGATGCAGCATTCCTAAGCATTTAAGCAGCTAATTTTCCTCTATATTCTTCTTAAAACACTTTCTGCTCTTTAGGATCTTCTGCCAAATCCTCAAATCTGTACAACATATTCCAGAAACATTCCTACGAGATGCCTGCTTTGCAAAATAAAACTCCAAGAACTATTGGACATATTCAGATTACTCAGAGAAAGAATGAGCTGATGCAAAGGATTTAGGAACTATGCCTCATTTCCTATTCCAAATAAATTCAGTAGCAAAAGTTGCTATTCAATTACATTTGCTGTTGAATGTGATCCTTAGAACTACTTAAAATTCCATTTTCTAAATTATCGTGCTACTGATCTCACAATTTAGATTGGTGTCTGGTGAGATTAGGGCCCCAAAAGAATGTGTCCTGTTTACAAGAAAGCTTAATTAGCACTAGCATCTCTACACATTTAACAGAAGGGATCGCATTCCCCTTACATGGACAGTATTTGGTTGGTAGAAGTGTCTAAAAATTGTGTTACATTTTTGCTGACGCTTTCTTCTTAAGCTGCTTTAGCAGACTTCGCAATATCCTACCTGATAAAATTTACTTTGGACAAAATTAATCAGTCAGCTTGATGTCCTAACATTTACTTTTCTCTTTTGTTGTTTGCAATGCTTCTTGGAACTGGGACAAATATCAGGCGTGTGCTCATGTAAATCTGAGGTATGTACTATATAAATGAGGCCCCAGTTCTCGCTACCTAGCTGCCATCTGAGCTGTATTCTTAGATCTTCATTTCTGAAAGGGATCAGTTTTCCTCAGGTGCCATGAAGGCACTAGTAGCTTTAATACTGCTTGTTCAGCTTCCAATTCACAAAGCTGTACCAGCAGCTCCCCCTGCTCCCTTGGGCTGTGATGACCCAGAATCTGAAGCAGCAGCTGAAGTTGCTATGAATTATATTAATGGCCACAGTCATCATGGATACAAGTTTGCCTTAAACAGAATTGAGGATATCCGTGTGGTACCCCAGGTAAGTGAGGAGCTTGCAGGCAGAACACTGTGTTCACCTGGGGATGCTTGGAAATCACCAGTGCAAGGGCCTGCAAGGGCTGTATCCTCACATGGGGAAATCAGCATGGCTCTGTTGATTTAAATGGGGCAAGGACACCTGGTAGCAGTGGAGAATCCAGGTCACTGGAATGTATTTCTCAAAGAGCAGAACGGAGGGGGAGAGAGAAATGTTTTTGTACAATGCTAGAAAGGGCTCGGTTTGCAAACGCAGCACGTTTGCAAGAGCAGATCATTCCAGGTGCTGATTCGCAAGCCCAGTAGCTAATCTGGACAAAAACTGAGGATAATCTTTGAGATGCAGGCAGTTACTTATTGGATAAATACATACCTATCAAAACTCCATGCTATTAGTGATTTTGTAGTGGGCATTAATTTTATGTAATGTCCCATTGAGCTGCCAAGGGGTCTAAATGAAAATAACAGTGGCTTATTTTCCCTAAGATCTATTGCCGTCATTGTAGGCATCCAGAAAGGCCATAGAAATGGTCATGAATACAATGTATGTGCCAATTCAGAACCTTTGATTCTCTTAAAACATGGAAAATAGTCCCAAACAATGACATGAATGAAACTCCATGGCTGTTTACTACTTGTTTTGAAAGAAAAGATACCAAAAGATACATTTAGAAAAGACTACAACAGACATAAATGAGATTACAAGTGTGTCCAGTTACCCACACAAAAACACTGGTGACACTGCTTTGCTCATATTGATGCTTTTACACTAAAACAACTTAATTGTTTTAAATGGAATCACTCATGACTCGAACACCAGAATCAATCTTGGCCCTAGGGAACCCAAGGAATTGTGTCTTATGTTACAGATGCAAAGGGACTGGTACAATTCAGTGTAATTCCAATGGACTAAACAAGACAGGTCAATGCTCACTGGTGTTTGTTGGGTATCTGGTTATAGAAACATGAAGTTTTTTCATCAAAAAGAAAGCTGTTGATTTTTTAAAGCTCCGCAACAACATAAAA
This sequence comes from Horornis vulcanius, assembly GCA_013401035.1. Taxonomy (NCBI): domain Eukaryota; kingdom Metazoa; phylum Chordata; class Aves; order Passeriformes; family Scotocercidae; genus Horornis; species Horornis vulcanius. Next base: position 13,672 of record VZUA01042088.1, read on the forward strand.
TTAAGTTAACTTAAGAGAACTGACTCACTACATACAAGCTTGACTTTCCAAACTTTATGAGCCTGTTCTTTATTAGCTGGGATAAAATCAGTGTGATTATCTTGACTTACTCCAGATTTGGAATCCTGTTTTTTTATGAATTTAAAAATAAGAACCTTTTCAGTTACTCTGGTGTATACCGGAGCTACCCATGATAGTCAACAACAGAGACCCCAGTGCAGTCCCAGGGAAGAAATCTGGTGATGTTTTGTGAAGAAATTACGTCAATTCCAACGGTT
>VZUA01042088.1:15796-27622 GCA_013401035.1 Horornis vulcanius
CACATGCAGGTAAAGGCTTTGTTCTGTAGGTTTGAATCTAGAGGCTGGAGTATTTTTATAGCAGTGGTTACAGTTCAGTAGCTTTTCTGATTCTAAACTGCTGGGTATAAATATGGCATAAAGGACAACAGTTAATGGGTTTTCTAAATCCAGCCCCCTTTTCTGATTTCATTCCCTTACAAACCCACTGTTTCTCTTTGCTCCTCTTTACTGTGACAATTAAGATACTGTAAGAGTAACTGGGGAGCAAGTCCCAGATTTGAGTCTTTTCAGTCAGCAGTTTAACCTCAAGAATTTGATTCCTTGCTGCTCTGAGTTTACTTGTATTTGTTGGTCATCAGAGTCCCATTGGCAGCATCTTTACTAAATCCAGCATTTTCAATACTGCCATGGGAAAGCAGAATGTCTATTCTGCGTGCTCAGTGTGAGATCTCTTTGCTGCGTACAAGATGTCTTCAGTACTACTGTCAAAACTAATGTCTGAAATAACACACACAAACACAACTCCAATAAGTTAAAATATCTTCATTTTTCTACCATTCCTTGTGTGAAGCACCTTTTCACTGGTGTCATAGAGAGGTTTCCAGAAAGCAAATTTATGAAAAACTGAGTAAGAACATATAAAATATGCTGCTGAAGTCCACAGCACTTTTTCTTGCAGGGAGATTTGAATGGCCAAGTCGTGTGACACACTGCCATCTATAGCCTGCACTGGAAAAATTCCTGCCACTTTCATTTGGGACAGACTTTTAGACAGTGTTTTGTGTGACTGAATAAGTCTATAACGCCTTTCTAAACAATTTACAATCTGATCAAAACATGATCTATTCCTCCTGCAGACTCCAGTGAAGACATTCGCAAAGTCTGCCCTGACTGTCCGCTGCTGGCAAGCCTGAACAACACAGAGGTGTTAGAAACTGTGTCAGCTGCTCTCAACGACTACAACAGCAAAACCACTGAATCTTACCTCAGACTCCTGGAGATTGGAAGAGCCAAAATACAGGTAATTTCTAGAACTATGTCTAGCCTTTCATGTAAACATAATATTTCATCTCCAGTGATTGTGCACTGCCACCCAGTTATGTTTGCAAACAGACACAGTTTGCTTGTTCTAATTCGCCCTCCTGATTTGCTTTTAATTTCCCAACTATTATGTGACATTTTAGCCACAGGATTCCCTTTCACTCCAGTGGGAGATGAAGCCACATTTGCCTTTTATCTTTTCTCAGCAGCTCTGCAGTTTCCAAGTACAAAGTCAGTTAAACAATTTTTCTGTTTTACCAGTATCACCCAGGGCATGTTGTTATTACTGAGTTTGCTGTGGGTGCCACGAACTGCTCTGCACAAGAAGCTAAAGCCAACGTGGGGGCTTGCCAGCTGCTGCCTGAGGATCAGTCTGTGAGTATGGCAGCACATCAGCCCCAATCTCCCCAGCTCTGAGGCAGAAAAGCAGCATCATGCTGGGATGTGCTTGCACTGGAGCAGGAATGGACCCCTGTGGGGATCAAAGTGCAAGAGATGTGTACCATCATGATATGTTTTTCAATATATCATTCTCAAAGCTGTATCACACCTTTCTCTTTTCTCTGAGGTATCTGGACTTAATTCTAATGGATTTGAATAAATTTGAAAAAGGCTTGAAGACCAGAGACAGAATACTTTTAATCAACAGATTATATATTATTGTTTATTCTTAAAATGAGTGCCTGAGAAAATCAGGCTCTTTGTACTGGACAGTACACAGTCACATAAAAAACAAAAACAAAAACAAAAACANGACTGTTTCCCCCTCCTACAATTCCAGTGCACTCAGTTCTGATAGATATGCTCTTGAGAATTATATTGTATACTTTACCATGTTAAAATCCTTCTGTTTCTGATGAAACTGAGTTCTAAGCAGTTTTAGGGGGTGGGAGCTCTTTACCTAGATTCTTATATATTCTTTCCCTCCCTCATATTTGCACATACAAAGGATCTTGCTATAGAAGAGTACAGGAGTTTCCCTTATCTGCTGCTTATGCATTTAAATAGCTTGGCTTTTGAGCCCAGCAGGCTAAAAAGCAAACACTTTACTGCTCAGATAAAACATGAGAACAAGTAGCCATTTCCAAATGTGCTGAAATTTAAAATTCTAATGCAGCCTCCCTCTATTTTCTAACTATTTTCTCTTGACTATGTTCTTCTTTGCCAGAATTTTGGTTTCTGCACAGCAGTGATGGTAAAAAGTCCCTCACAAGACCTTCAGGTGGACTGCCAGTTGTACGGACATCAGGTACCAGCTCCAAACATTCCCCTGCTTTCCAGGGTAGCCNCTGCTTTCCAGGGTAGCCTACTGGTGCTGTGACAAGCCATCACCTTGAGTTTACTTCTTTCACTGTAGACTGCATTAGCCACCTGTGATAACTTAACTTTGTATCCTAAAAGCCAAAGCAAGGTAGCTTCTGATTATCCTTTGGATTTCTGTGCTGGGAATTAAGTCATGTCTGCCATCCATGTTGACACAATTTGCCCTCCTGACCACCTGGGAGATTCACATCTAGCAGGGCAAAGGGAACCAAACTCTGCTCAGCTAAAGGGATGGGGCAGATAAATGTAAAACAGCAATCAGCATTGTGAGGCTGGAGGCTTTTAGTCCTTAGACATGACTGAATTCAGGGACGTTGTCCTGCACCGCTGTAGCAAGGGGAGGGAAACACATGCACTTGACCTGAGTTCTCTCCAGGTATTTTAGCCTACATTTGGTCTCAGGAGGATTCTGTGGTGGTTGAATACTTCCTATGGACAACAGCTCTTGGTAACTCAACAGTAATTAGATGTCTACGAGGTATATGAAGAGAAAATGAGACAGCTGGTCTTGAATGTCTCGCCAGCTGTGCAGGTGGCCCTGAAAGATCATACAGCACTGAATTTGGTCCTAATGATGCACTGGCTATAAAAAATGTGTTCCTGAGTTCCTGTGCATGTGTTTCAATGCAAATCAGACCTCTGTGAAAGTCAGAAGCATTTGAATCAGGGTTGCAGGCCTATAGCTAGTTGGGAGCACAGTACCTAGTAAGGTATCGATTATTTGTACGTCACAAGCCCCAAACCACTGAAAACCAACAAGACCTGTTTTTCTTTTCCAGCCTGGAATTACCTACATTCATCCAGGTCAAGACACATCAGCAGGACTGGCACCCAGTGCTGCAGGCTTCACAAACCATAATCTTCGCCTTGCCCACAATAACCCTGTTGCATCTGAATCCAGCTCTTCAGAAATTTTGCGTTCCATGCTCTCAGCAAAATCAGTAAGGAAGAGAGCAGTTGCAGAGGCTGCTCAGCATGACAAAGTACCTCGCCCAGTTGGCTTTGTGCCTCCTCCTCCTCCCTGCCCTGGGAAGATTCGCTATTTCGATATCTAGGCTGTGTTTGAGACGTGCAATGCGGCCAAACTGAGAGATCAGTGCAGCAGCAGCAGCAACACACAGACCACAACTTCGAGTGCAAATAGGTGAGAAGGCTTGACTCTGAGCCTGATTGAGTTTTACCCTCCAGAGAGCAGAGTCATGGTCAGGGTCTTGCAAAGGCCTGCTCCAAAATGTAGATGATTACAACACATAGCAGTAGTTTATTTTACATACAGGGATTCTCTAGTTAAAATAAAGAAAATATTGTTTCAGTGAAACTGTTGTAAGAGCTATACAACAGTTGTGGCTTTGTGATAGAAACACCACCTGAAAGGTTAGTTCACAATAAAATGTTCAATGCTTTGCTACCTTCTATCTGGATATATTTTCATTTAGTTGTCAAGTATCTTCTTCACAGCATTATGAGTCATATTCTGGGCTTGATTTCAAAAACACTAAGCTCCTGCACTTCTCATCAGCTTCACTGGGATGTGTGGGTGCTGAGCACTGCGGAAAATCAGGTCAGTCCTCCCTTTTGATCACACACCAATAACACTAAAGAAATGGCAGGAAAAAAGGTATTTTTCCCTTCCACCTATAATATTTTCTACCATGTACCTACTTTTGATATCCACCTGAAGTACCTCAAAAACTTTTGGACATGGCACCAGAGCATCCATGTGTATGAAAAGAACAGGCTAAGGACACACTCATTGCTGGCAGGCTGAAAGCATCAATCCCTGCAGCCAAAAACATGTGTATTGTCTGTCTTCCAGCAGACACACAGGTGCAGTACAACCATGGGGTGGGTCCTGCACAGGCTGTGTGCATATGAGGAAATGCCAATTCAAGAGAATAAAAAAAATATATGACTGGAATGTATCTCATTTAACAGGACCCAGACAGTGATGGCAATTTACCATTGTCCTGGCAGTCAAATCCTCCCTGAATTTCTGGCACATGTTAGAGGCAGAATCTATTCTAGGTAGAGAATTAATAAGGGGCTGGGGCCAGAAGGATCTTTACTGCCAGCCAGACTGGAATTCTGCAGGCCCTGGGGAGCAGTCTCAAAGACAGTCATGAATGTTTAACCAGGAACAGCACTTGCTACAAGATAATTATCATGCAGGCAGCAAAAAAATTGCAGAACACATGTCATTTCTGAACTGTTTCAAATAACCTGTCCTGTTCTAGTTACAACCACGCAGTACTGAGTAAGCAACACAACTAACACTTGCTCTTGGTGGTAGTGCAGCAGCTCACAATACAGAAAGGTTCTGCTCTGCTGTGTCAGTGGGGAAGGAAAAAGTCAGTGCTTCAGCTGGGTGTGTAAAGAAAAGGCAAATCAGCTCAGATGCTATAAACCACAGTCTAATGGGATGGCAGCACACTGAGGGCAAGCTCTGCCTTGAAGGTAGCTGCTCTCAATTTCAAGCAAATGCTGAGTTTTGCAGGAAGTGTTTGGGGGCAATCGCACCAGCCACAGCCAGTCAGTGGCTCAGGGAGGTTTTGCTTCTCTGTAAAGCAGTGACTCCAGCATATCCTGCATGCAGCCATTCCTTCAAAAAGTGCTAGTATTAAGCTGGAGAAATCTCTTAATGCAGTAAGATAGGGGATCTTCCCATCTCACTGCATGAGACACAGTACAGGATTTAATGAAAAGGCAACTATTCTGTTTTTCGTCACTGTGACATCAGATACATGAGACTTCTCAAAACTAGGAATCACCATAACTAAATTATAGAAATTTTCTTCTGTATAATGAAATAGGAACTACTTTAGAGAAGAGAGTGTTTTCCAGGCATAGAAAATTTTCTGATGGCAGAAACAGTGTTTATACAAGGGATCCCTGCCCCTGGGGATCCCTGAAATCCAGAAATGCTGCATTTTCTTGTTGCCTTTTCAAACCACACAAAGCAAAGCTATGCAGCAGAAACATCTGCAGACTCCATACTTCACAGATGTTCTCCTGTACCTGGTGAAACCACTCCCTTGTTTTCTAAAACAGGAAGAAAAAAAATTTTCTCTGTGTATTCCACTTTGGTATCTGCACTTCATCTTCTTTCTCCTTAGCACTTGCTCTCTGAAGGACACATCATGCCCCCTTACAGATCTGTTTACCATGATTGCTTTGAAGCAATCACTTTGTCTCCCTCCAGTATAGCCCCATTTTCATGCAGCTGGGCCTTAGTAACAGATTCAGTATTTAACAATTGATTCTCTGGGCAATGAGACATATGAAATGGTGGTAGATGAAATACAAATGCCTCCTCCCTTGAATTGCAGCGTGAAGAGTTTTGCCAGGTCTGCATTGCTGGCTGACAATGTTTTTCAGCTTTTTCAGACCCTGTTTTGCAAAAGCCCATGTACTTCATGTGCTGTTTTGGCTGGACATGCTCGGATTTCCCAGCTGTATCCATGTTTTGAGGTCAGCTACTTCAACAGAGAAATTTTTCCTTTCCAGGCAGAGGAAGAGTACAAAGAACAGAGTCAGGGATATAACAATCACCTATTATAAGAAGCACTGACACAGCCAGTACTAACTGGCACCCATCTCCATAGAAATGCCACGCACTGTAAGGATAGAGAAAATGAGTTATTATCCTTTAGCCACAGGGGAAGCATCCCCAGGCACAAGGAACAATGTGAGTGAGTCTGCATTGCTGCTTCTGCGGTTCCTGTACTATGGCTACAGCAGCATTTCTCAACATTCACCCCTTGTATCCCATCCCTCTGGATACAGTCTGTGCATTATCCCTCACCCGACACATGAGGGGCTCATTCCAGCAGCCATGTGCTCCCTCTGTCCTGCTGTCGGAGTTTTGCACCTCTGCCACCAAACAAAGTCTTCTTAGAAGAGTTTCAGCTCCAGTCTTCTGGCTGTATCTATAATCCTAGCTTTCTATGGACATTCCCTGGGACACATTCTGCTGTCTACCAGATGCTTTAAACACTTCTGGGCTAAGATTCTTTACACAGCCACTAAAAAAGGGACAATATAGAAATTTTTAACTACATCACAGTAGTATTGAAGAGACAATTATGCCCTTCACTTACAGTTTTTCTTCCTCATTCGATAGAACTTTCAAACCTAAAGGTACTTGGTGTCCCCCAGCAGAAAGCTGCAATCACAGAGTCCCATGACAAAAAATAAGAGCCAGGGATGTGGTAACTCAGCTTCTGGGATGGTTCAAGGTGAAATGCTGCAGAATTGTCCCTTAGCACAAAACCAGTGACATTGACTGGGATCCTCCCCAAGTAATGGACACTGTCACTTCTCCAGATCTTCAAGACAGAAGCTACTTGTAAAGTTATTCCCCCTTGTCTCCAGCATGGAGTTCCTGACAGGTTATTCACAAGGCCCACTGCTGTCATTTCAAACTAAACTTTCTCCGAGAAGAATTTTCCATGACCCTTGAGGGGTCTCAATGCCTCCAGGGCTAAGAGGTGGCATTCAACTGTAGGTATCCAGATGAGTAGAAATGCTCACAGAATGAATGCAAACTGAGCTTTGGAACGAATCCAAACTGATTGCATATAATAGAGTCAATATATGTGTTTAAAACTGGAATTTAACAAATATAAATTGCAAAATCAGTCAACCTTGTGGCATTAATCCATTTCCTGTTCAAATTACTGAGATCTACGTTATTGTTTTATTTGGGAAAAGAACTGGATCACTGACAGAACAGAATTGGAGCCAGACCTGTTCTGCACATAGATTTATTCAACCAAATCTGGTTTCTTAAGGAAGCAGCTTTGTGTGTGTATTCTTATCCCTTGCCATGAGGTCAGAATTGCATGATCTGCCCAGTGAAGTCCAAATTAGAGATGGAAAGCTAGGAGGAAAAAGTGCTCTCTGGTCTCAGAGGAAGCAACAACACTTTTGTAAAACCTTGGAAGCAACAACACTTTTGTAAAACCTTGTAATCATTGACTTAGTGTTTACTGTTGCAGCTGTAGGTTTAAAGGTGATGGTCAGCATGCAATAAAAAAGGGGAAAAGGTTTATAAAGAGACAGAGCTCCACTATAAAAGTCTGTGACCTCACTCAGGTCTCAGCCCCTCCATCCTGACTGACCACTCTGATCTGCAGCACTGGCTCTCTAAGCAGAATGGTTTGGTTTGTTTGGATGCTCTTTGGCATCCAGGTGCTTTGCTCCTGCACTGCTGCCCCTCCAGCCCAAGGAGCAGGGGCTGCCCTGCTCTCCCCCCGCTGCGATGATGCTGCAGTGGAGGAGGCTGCAGACCTGGCTCTCCGCCAGATCAACGCTGACCGAGAGGAGGGCTACGTACTCAGCCTCTACAGAATTGTCAGCGCCCGAGAACAGCCACAGGTAAGTCACCCTCTTGCTCAATATATGTTTCTCCCTGTGACTGTTTCTTAGAAATATCTATTTGAATGAAGAAATATTTCAAATGCAAAGCTCTGTTCACAGGACTCCAGAGGCCATGTCAACTTTATGCACAGACTAGAAACAATTTCATCACACTGTGGGCAATTAGAGAGCAAATCTCAGTCATGACTCTCTGCTGCAGGCCCTTGGAATAGCTCCAGGCATCAGTTCAAATTTGATATGAAACACCACTGCTCTGATTTAATTTCATTTTACACCTTCCTCCCACTGCCTTGAGCAGTTGGAGTGCAAAGGCTAGTAAGTCATCGTGTGTTTTGCACAAAAGATATGAGCACTAACAGGTGTAAACACATCCTGCTTGGGACCAAGGAATTCCTTTACAGACCTCTAAAAGATGACTCATTCTCCAGAAGAAACCTGAAACCCAGTTCAAGGGCAAAAAATACACTGGAAATACCTATAGAATATCACTCACATTTCCTCAAGTATTGTATTTCTCTCTGTGTGCTTAATTTATGATGATTTTGTGCTACAATAACTGAATCTACTGGCACTAAATAGGGACAGCCTGAAATGAATTCACAAGGGCCTGCAGCAGATTAGGCACTATGGAAGCCTGCTGCTAGCACTCCCTGCAATGCCTGCTCACTTTCCATAGGCTTATCTGAAAGGCTGAGCTCTGAACTCCAAAGAAAATTAAGCTCGTTGCCAGATGCTTAAAGATCTGTGCTGGCAAGGATATGACACTTCTTCCTGCTGCTCTTACAAGGACATGGTTCCTGCAGACACACTGTGGACTCCAGCAACCTGAGATCTCACAGCTAAAGATGCTCTGCTGTGTTCTCTGTGTTGCCTTGCTCAGGTGACAGAATGTGCCCCTTAAGCAACTGGATCAGGTCTCTTCAGAATTTTTCCACATGATGCATGTGAGCTGGCCCAGAAACCACATCACCCGACCTGGAGTTAGGTGCCCAGACCTCTTCCTGGGGCTATTTCCTATTGACAATAATTAGAGTCCCCTATGACCACCCTAGACTGCAGCATGGTGGGTGCAGACATGCTGCAAACCACCTCAGTTATCTCCCAACTTCTCCCTTCACCAAAGATATCTCAGCACAGGAGAATTTTGGTCCTTGGTTGTGATTTCTCTGTCACTCAATTTCCTAAAGATTTAACTTTTTGCTTTAGAGCAAGCATACTTTGTTCATCTGGGGGTTTAATTTTTACTTATTTACTTTTATTGTTTCTTTTTTTTCTTTTAATCCATTATTGTATCCTGTAAATAAGATGTTTCAAAACATTGCAATAACAAACTAGACATTCTAAGCCCTTTGTCCCACTGTTGCTGCTGCTGGGGCTTAGTACATGAGGAGCAGTTAGCAATGTCAAAGGGGTTCACAGACAGTAACAGCCTTATGCCACCTCCTATTCCTTTCAAAGAAATTAAGAAATTGGTTTTTTTCCCCCCCACACCAGTCAGTGGTCCTTCCTCTCACTTTCTTAAGCAGTACTAAGGATAAAAACATTTTCAAAGTTACTTCAAATTCAAATCTGCCCTTAAGCAACCTGTGGTTCAGCTTTGCTCTAATTGAAACTAATGAGCCATCTGCTATTAACTTATATGCAAGTAGGACAGAGCTTGCTTTCATACAAGATACTCATGATTAGCTTCACTGATAGGCACTTAACCAAAATAAAAAAAAAAACATGCCAAAATATTTTATTTCTTTCCCTTGCACCAGGTCACCCTACTGCCACATCTCCTCTGGCTCCCAGGCTGCCCAGCTCACTCTGCAGCCTGGCACCAGCAGTGCTGAGGAAGGGATCTTTTTGGCACTGGAAAGATATACAACTTTTTATTCAATACTAAGCAGATATCAAAAGGCCTTTGCATAACGGTCTTTTAATGAAAATTAAAATAAGGATGATTAAACCTTCAGTGATCTGCTGAGCTCTGAATAAGCCTCAAATTATCCTTTCCCCAGTGGAGGATGATACATACAGAAGCAGGTAGACCAAAAGATGTGTAGATTTTGTAATAACCTTATTACAAAATCTACAGATCTTATTGCTTATTAGAGCTGGTATTATACAAGAGACCTGTAGGCATCAAGAAATACAGTTTGGTCTGCCCTGGTTGCATTTAGTGTTTCTAAGATCACCACACTTTATAATCAATATTCATGATTCAGCTGAGGAAACACATCTAACACCAAACACATTTCATTATAAGAACATTTCTTTAATGAGGTCTTTGTGTGCTTTTGCCTCCAGAATACCTTAACAACCAGTTTGAAAGCTCAAGTCACCAATTCCAAATATCAGACTCCTTAAAGATGCACATTTTTCTTGGCTATTTCTTCTTCATGAGGATAGTCTTAGTGATGCCTTTTTTCTTATAGAAGTCATATTTAAAGTTACAAACTTGTACCAAATGCTGCACTACTCAAAACCACATTTTCAGCAAATAGCAATTACTCTTTGACTGGTCTTACTTTGTGTTTACTGATTTAAGCTGTATTAGCTATCATATTAAAGAGAATTATCATCATGGTATTTAGATACCTTGTATGTAAACAGAAAATTCTCGTTAGTCCCTTCCACAGAAGGATCACTGCAGCCAGGTGTGGGGTTATTGCTGTGCCACTGCACAAACAGCACTGCTGCACCTCAGTGTCACTTTTTGTCAAAGTAACTTTTGATCTTTTGACAGCCTTCAAAGTGAAACTCATAATTAAACCTCAGGATTAGTGTAAGCAAGCCCTGAGATCTCAGTGCAAGGCATTATCAGATGACTTTATAGAACACTTAGGAAAAAAAATGAAAATACAAAAAATAGTAGAAAGCATGAGAATTTGCATGTATAATAATAGAACTAAGAGATAATGATAACAAAACAATTTAATCTTTTTGTATATTTATTTTCTATAAAGTTTTGCCCTTTCATGCTTAAAGGGTTTAGTATTACTAGTATATATGGTAGAGCTCACATAAAATCACCATCCCACAAATCTCTATAGGGTGTGATCAGATTAGTTTCTATTTCTCCATCTGCTCAGAAATCCAGAGCAGACACCACTTAGTGGTTTTCTAAGCAGTATGAAGACAAAAAAGTCAGCAGTACTTCAGCTTTATAGGCCCTATATGATTGGTATTAAGTCACTCTTAAACAGAAGCCAAAACTAAAGCCAAAATGATACAGATATCAGCCCCAGACATCCACAAGATTGATGCCCCATTTAGTGTTTTCTCCACAAACCAGTGAAATCAAGCAGGGATGAATGAACACTGCTGTCATTCAGTTTTGGTTTTTCTCCCCCTTCAGCAAAGACATAATCTCAGTCTATACACGCAGCTAAGGCTCACATCTAAGTTCTTTAGGATGTATAAATGACAGCTGCCCTCTTTCCAGCTTTTCACTAAGGATATAAATAAAACATGATCCAACTAAGCTGTATCCTTGATAAATATGCTGGAAAGGTGCTTACCCATATCTACAGTGGGAGCAGAATGAGGAGCTGCACCACGCAGCATCTCATCTTCCTGCACTACATGATGTAAGAATTAGATACACAGAGCTGTACTTTTAGTCCTTCCTTGTACTTCTTGCCTGGAAAGATGTTTGGCCAAAAGTTGAGCCTGAATTGCTTTGTGCACCTTGTGTTGCAGTGAACTGAATAAAGGTTTCTGGACTTAAGCACAGGTCAGAACTCAAGCACTGGACTGAAGCTCTAAGTGAGTCTGAGACATCCATGTGACTCTGCAAGGTCTGTCACAGCACTCCCTGATAGCTGAGAGAATATTTAAACTTCTCCATCAATGCAGGCTTTGCCTCCTTACAGCAAGTGCAAAGCATCCACACTTGAAGAAGACACTACCCTAAGAAATAAGATATTTCTCTTTCTAATGCCTACTGGGCATGTTCCATGGTAGCAGTTTTTTATTAGCTGTGGTATTTATAATCTCATTCTTATTTCAGGCAAAATAACGTACCTTTCAAATCTGATAATAAAATGCAGTTGACAGTGAAAACATCAACATGTTTAGCCTTTATTCTTGGGTTCTGGTTGGTACCAGAATCAG
>VZUA01042088.1:53730-66619 GCA_013401035.1 Horornis vulcanius
GAATGAGAACTGATATAATGGGTGGTACCAAGAAGATTCTACCAATATATTTTCATGTGTTTATTATAAGCATGCACCCAATCTCAAAACTAAAAATTCAGTATGTTCAAGCCCAGATCCTAATTTTACAGCTTTATCTTTTATAAGGAAACAGTCTGAACTCTCAAATCTTAATGTAACTGGAATCTGGCATGTTAGAGACCTAGAGTTTTTCAGGTTGTATCTGGCTTTTGCATTCAAATTGGGGCCAATCCCTAGCAAATCATTCATGCTATGTCCATAAAAACTTTTACACCAATATAAGTCATAGCTCCTGAAAAAAATATATGTCTTATGTCATCCCAGTGAGCTTAGGGTCACTTTTTTCTCTGCTGCAGAGGAATGGAAAAGTGGAATAACTCAAGCTCATCTGCAGAAAACTATCAAAGTATTCTCTTCACCCATTTTTCCATTACTATAATAGTCTACACCAAAGAAACAGCTAGGCAAGATCTCATAATTTCAGAATAAATTATTCCCCAGAAACTAAATTGAAATAATGAAATAAAACACGGGCAAAATAAAATATGTAAAACTTTGGCTTTATATACATCCATCACCTTCTCTGGCTTTTCAGACTCCATTAGACTGGAAAAGGTTGTGAATTAACTGGCAAGGGAACCACAAGTTCAGTAGAACAAAGCACAAGGCAGATGGCTACAGAGGCTCTGAATTCTGTTCTCAGTGCTGCCATTGCTGCTGTTTGTGTGTAAAATGCCACTACCATTGGTAGTCACTGATCATAAGGGGCTACTAATGGCCCAAACAAATATCAAGATAAAGCACCCAGTACAGAGAGCATACATAGAACCCACCACCTGAGTTCTGTGCTCTTTCACACCAGCAATTCCACCCTCAGTGACTGGACAGCAGGAGAAAGTCACAGCTAACAGGATGCTAAAACAAGTAATGCAAAAAATTTACAACAAATTGCTTTTTAAAAAAATAAATGGAAAAAAGCTCTGCCTTGAGCTTTGTCTGAAGCAGCATAGGTACCCAGAGCCAGGTTTTGAGAGCTTTGAGCAAAATTACAGAACAGTCCAATCTGAACAGATGTTTGACAAGCAAAGACAGGGAAAAAAAACCCAAAAAACAACCAACCAACAAAAAAACCCCCACAAAAACAAAAACAACAACAACAACAACAAAAAAAAAAAACAACAACAAAAAAACCCAAACAAAAAACCCAAACAAAACAAAAAAAAAGGGAAGGAAAATCAGGCACCCAAGGGTACTCCTTTTGGAGGCATTATTGGCTGGCCAATCTCTTAGACATCAGAAGGCAAGCAAGATGCAGAGTAGTAGCCCTTTAGGTGCACATGCCAAAGTGCATCTAGAGTGCATCACAGTTAAGAACTCTCAAAAATGGCACATATTTTAATCATTATAAATCACTGGCAAGCATTGGTCAGAAGGTTTAGGATCTGGCTGAGTTATGTGAACACACTTAGGTGTCAAAGGAATAGCCTAACTAGTAAAATGTTAAACATTCAGTAGTTTGTATTAATTCCATCCCAAGGACCCAGATGTGCATTGTGGGTTTTTTTCCTTGTCTTTTACTTAGCACACCGGATTCTGCAAGGCAAGAATTATCAGTGATGCAGATGAAGCTGATGGAACAGATATAAGCTGTGAAATCTATCATCCCTGGGTATGTACTCAGTTATGGACACATCTCTGGCTGTATCCTCCTGCAGGTTACAGTAACCTTGCTTAGTCCAGATGACTTAGGCAGATGATTGTAACATTTATGCCAATTTTCTATTGCCTGGGTGTGATGCAGCATGTCAGGACAGACTGACCTGCAAGTCCTAGGTCAATCAAAGGATGAATCAGAATTGAGCTGTCCCTACTACTCCATCCAAGTGTGTCTTCTCTCAGATCAATCTCTTGACTGAATGTGAATAGAGTTTGGCAAACAAGTTCAAAGAAATTTTAGAAAGAAAGAGGAAGGGAGATGATCTTTATCATATTGGGTATTCCAGTTTATATCACAACAGCTACTCCAGTGTGGATTTACTTTGTTTTGATCTATCACAAATATTTCTCAGCTGGTTATATAATTTCGACATGGTGTAGTATTTCCAGCAACTTGGTATTTTAGTATCTACTTCTTCTCCATCGTGAAAAAAATGCAGAATTTTTTTTCCTTAGAGATCATCAGAGCTATGAATGCAAACCTACTAATTCCCACCTCTCTCATCAATTTCTTCTGCCCTATCTACACCTGATGAATACTTTCTCCCTGGTGTTTCTATAAACAGCACCATTGCTATGGGCGAAGAGGTAAATATTCAGCTCTGGGACATCCACACAGACATCCCCATTGTCATCATCATTTTGGTCACAGACATCGCCATAAGCATCACCACAGACATGAATGTCCTCCCTCTTCTCAGTCCAGACCTGAGAACCCTGAGCACAACCCCAAATCCAGCAAGGAAGATCAAGACAGCAACGAAAGAACAACTTCTGCCCCTCCTTCCCACGATGAACCAGATCACCCCCATCCTACTCCCCCTCCTCATGGACCAGATCATGACCATCCTCACCATCATGGACCACCTTGTCCTCCTCCCCACCACCATGGACCAGACCATGACCATCCTCACCATCATGGACCACCTTGTCCTCCTCCCCACCACCATGGACCAGACCATGACCATCCTCACCACCATCATGGACCAGACCATGACCATCCTCCCCACCATCATGGACCAAACCATGACCATCCTCCCCACCATCATGGACCAGACCATGACCATCCTCCCCACCATCATGGACCACCCTGTCCTCCTCCCCACTATCATGGACCAGACCATGACCATCCTCCTCACCACCACAGACCACCCTGTCCCCCTCCTCATGGACCAGGTCACCACCATCCTCCTCATCATCACGGACCACCCTGTCCCCCTCCTCCAGGACACCCTCCTCACCACTGTCATCACTATCACAGACATCATCACAACAAGATAAGCATATCAGGAAAGTATTTTCCATGCCATGTAACAGGAGCTGTCTATCGCATCCCAGTTCTAAATCAGCAGGATTCTCTCACACCTCCCACTGCAAACTTTCCAGAACTATCCCAATGCAACCTTCACTTTTCCAGCAGTGGCTCAGAACTAAAGGAGATGGCAGAAGCTCCAGGCTTTCCAGATCACACTACACAATCAAAATCATGCCCCAGAAAACCCAAACTTGACCTTCCAAAAATTTTGCCTTTATTTCCTCATAGCTCTGTAACAGAAAATTCTCCTATATGACCTCAGAGAAATATGTTCCTGGCTTGATAATTTCAGGGACAATCACAGTCCCACGGTCAATGAAAACAGCACATGGAGAAGTGGGAAGAGCATTCAGTTTCTAGGAAGGAGAATCACTGAAAATAATCATGAAGTATTTTAACCTGCTTCTTCATCCTGGCTATCTCAAGCTCCACTGTAACCAAAAGGCTAAATTCTGAGTCCCTCAGATAATGTGAATGGGTAAACATCTCCCCAGAAAACAATGCTCCTTCAGTTCTAACAAAAGGGAAAAATTCCCTAATAGTGCAAATTACTATCTAAAATCTTTCATTTTTTCATCATTCATAACTACAATGTACTTCTCCAAAGAATCTGACCTAGAAGTAATCCATGACACTTCATCCATGCTTTCTACAGATTTAAGGAGAATAAAAACATGTAAGCATTTTTTTTTCTTGACACAGTTGCCTGTTTTGTTTTGTTTTTTTTTAACTACATGTAATCATCTACTAGATATTGAACTAGAAATTATATTTAACTATTAAGCATTAAACATCCACAAAGCAAACGCTAGCATAAATTGACTGATGGTGTTTGGGTTAGCAGTGTTATCTAGAAGGGGTCTGAGAACAGTTAATGAGTTGCTGTCTCACTGCAGGGTCACAGGTGCTTCCATCCCTACAGCTGCTGGTGGTGATACATAGATATATTGCACTCAAGGACAGCCCTTCTCAAATAGTTCATAATTGCTCTCAGGGGAAGAGAAAAGCAGATGCATGTAATAACTCTTTCATGTAAATGTTTTCTTTATTGCTGAACCTTCCTCACTGGAAACTGAGCAGGGAGGAGCAGAAAGAAAGAATAGTGGTGCCTCCTTATGCTCCAGCCCCCACTGAGGTCGAGTCCATTCAGACTGTCCAGGGACCAGCAAGCTGGTACAGAACAGCTATGTCATAAGCAAAAAATATGGGACTGATCTCAAAAAAATTAGTAATTTGATCATCCAAATAGCTTTTTAATGACATAATGTGGAACACCGTGCAAGGGCTGCATTGAAGAAAAAGAAACAAAATGAGGACTCAGGGTGACTGAGTGAAGATTGACTAATTTTTAGCAGTCTGTTATCATGTATGAACAAACTTATTTCTTTTGTAGTTTCTTCACAGTCTCTAAAGAGCATTTTCTTTAATCAAAACTTGTAGCAAGTCTGGTGAGTTGGCTCTGGCTGGGTGCCAGGCACTCACTAAAGCTGCTCTGTCACTGCCCTCCTCAGTCAGATAGGGGTGAGAAAATACACCAGAAGGCTCATGGGCCAAGGTAAGGACAGAGAGATCACTCACCAAATACCATCACAAGTGAGGATGCCTGGGATTGGGGAAAGTAGTTTATTACTAATCAAACCAGAGTAAGATAACGAGAAATAAAGTTAAATTTTCAAAACACCCTCTTCCCAGGCTTAAATTTACTCCTGATTTTCTCTACCTTCTCCCCTAGTTGGTGCAGGGGGATGGGAAAGGGAAGTGCAGCCAGCTCATCACATGTTGCTTCTGCCCCTCCTTTTACTTCAGGATAAGGACTCCTTCCACTCTTCCCTTGCTCCAGCCAGGGATCTCTCCCATTGGAGGCAGTCTTTCATAGACTGCTCCAGTGTAGGTCCTTTCCATGATGTGCAGTCCTTTAGGAGCAAACTGCTCCAGCACGGGTGCCCTCACAAGTCCTGCCAGCAATCCTGCTCCAGCACAGGCTTCCCCAGGGTCATGGCCTCCACTGGGCATTCCCCTGCTCTGGCATGGATTCTCCATGAGCTGCAGGTAAATCCCTGCTCCACCACTGACCTCCAGGGGCTGTAGGGGCACAGCTGCCTCATCATGGCCTGCTGCAAAGGCTGCAGAAAAATCTCTGCTCTGCACCCACAGCAGCTCCTCCCACACCTTCTTCATGGGCCATGGAGTTTGCATAGCTGTTTTTCTCACATATTCTCACTCTTCTCTTTCCTGTTCTTTCCCAGTTCCTTTTATTTTTTCCATTCTCCTCTATGCTATCCCAGAGGCACTACCACCAGCACTGATGGACTGTCTTGGCCAGAACTGGATCCACCTTGGAGCTGACTGGCATTGGCTCTGCCAGACATAGGAGAAGCTTCCAGCAGCTTCTCACAGAAGCCGCTCCTGTAATCCTCTGCTGTCAAAACCTTGCCA
This sequence comes from Horornis vulcanius, assembly GCA_013401035.1. Lineage (NCBI taxonomy): Eukaryota > Metazoa > Chordata > Aves > Passeriformes > Scotocercidae > Horornis > Horornis vulcanius. The sequence goes on from VZUA01042088.1 coordinate 59,219, forward strand.
CACAAACCCAATGCAGCAAGACACAGCTGGAACACAGGAGCCAAGGCAATCCCAAGGTGTTCACAGATCCAAAGCAAAGCTATTTGGTGCCAAACACAGGAGACAAGCAGCAGTTGTTCTCAGCCAGTTCTAATCCTGGCTTGGCCAGACTCAGACGACAGTGTTTAATCCTTTGTTCTTGGGTGTTACATATCTGTAATGATAACAAAGCACTATGATCACTGACTAATCCATAATCCAGGCAGTCACCATGTGGCAGCAGAGATGGACTTTCCAGTAGGACCATGAAGGACAAGGTTTATCCAAAGTTATTGAAGGGTTACGTGACATTCAACCATATGCATCTGTCCAAAGACTTTTCAAACATGTTCTGAGTACCATAGTTCTCAGAACTGCTGCAGCCTGAACACTAAACAGATCTATAAAATTTACAAGGTTGTTGTCCAAAACTTCATTGCCACTGTGACCTTCTTCGGTGATTTTTTTAAGCCTTGCAAAATTTATTCTCAGTAGCAGTTTAGGCGTTAAGAAATCAGAAAGCTACAGACACCTCTTTCTCTTTTGTTTTGCTTTGCCTAAACTGGTCCCCAGCTGCAGTCATTTATCGTGTTATCTTGATGGCAGGTGGATAACCTTAGTGTCATTCTGGTGAACAAACAAAGTCTATTTAGATAAACTCAGAAGTTTATTTGCACTATAAACAGGGTATGATGAGAACCAACCAACCCCAGCAACCCACTCGTTCTGTTTACTTAGCTATCGCTCCTGAAAAACAGAAGAGGTGACTAAAATCCTTTCAGGCATTCCTTTTCCATTTGGTTTTTAAAGAGCCTTCTAATTCAGGGGGCCTTTTTCATGCAATTATGAAGGCCTTCATTGTACTAGCACTCTGCTGTAGTTTTTTCTCTAGCAGAGGCACTCCTCTCGCATTTGAGTTTTCAGACTGTGATGACCCTGATGTCTTTAAAGCTGTTGATGCAGCACTGAAGAAATACAATGAAGATGGAGCAACTGGCACCCAATTTGCTCTATACGTGGTGATGGAAGCCAAGAGAACTGTAAGTAGACTTTGCAAAAAAAAAAAAAAAAAGTTGGAATTGTTTATGTACTCTGAATCAGCTTATCTCCATCTCGTTTATAAAGGGGCAAGCATGACAGCACAGCGTCTTCCAAAAATGTTTTAAAAAAATTAAAGTGACTTGCACAGTAAGATATTTGTTCCCACGGCAAGCTGGGATGTATATTATGTTTTTATCAGCAGAACTCTGTGCTGGTAAATTCCTTACTAATGCAAGGATTAAATAATAGAAATTTCTACCACCAATACAACTTGTCTTACTATTCCATTCTGTTCTCTTTCTTCTTTATTGGGAATTCTACCCCTTTCTATCATCTGTAAGGTTTTCAGACCAGCGGCAAACCCACACTTATTAAAAAATATTAATATAATCTTGACTTGAAAAGAGTTGGTGCTGCTCATAAAAAAGAATCACCTGATAAAGTTTGGCAATATTGAAAAATGTTTGCGAATATTATTTGACTGACACCAGTCCTAAGTCACAGATCTACCTAGAAGCACTAGGTGGTATTTTAGTCAAATAGGGTGACAGCTAAAATTACAGAAGAAAGAAGAATGCAACATGATCCTTTGCCTGGAGTCCTTCTATATAGCCTTAATCTAACAAAAGAGTATTTACCTTGGAGAGGCATACAAAGATGGCATTACCATAATAATGACAAGCATTATTTTACTTGAAAATAACATTAGCATTTTTTTTTTATTGGATTGGATTTTCAGATGTAAACCACAAAAAATCCAGTGTTAGAGAGACTATTTTGCACTCCAAAATAACAAGGCACTTTTACCCAGATAGAAATTGACCTCGGAAAGGAGCCATGCATTGCTAAACACTTTGAGCAAACTACCCACATCTCCTGGAACCTGCCCTCTCGTGTTCCTGTTTACACACTGGGGAGATTTTAGCATGTGGAGACAAAGAGTAAAAATCAGAAAACCCTTTATATAATTAATATTAAGTAAATGAATAGTCTTACTGTTCTCACTGAACTGCATACAACAGCCAAATGCAAATATCTCTATATTAGAGTTGTAGAACTAACTACCTTCCTTTTGCTGGTGTTCCCAAAGGAGAGATAGGAGTTTTAGAATTTTATCTTAAACGATGTTCTATTTTTAAGAATACATATTTACTGCAATTATTATTCATCTTTCCTTCTCTAGATATCGATCTTTCCTTTTCTTAAAAGATATGAAGTGGAAATCAATTATTACTTTGAATCATTGATCTGATTATGATGTTAAGTAAGAAAACAGAGAAAAGGAATCTGCAATTGAAATTTCCTCATATTTGAGGTTTTTTTCTAAAAAGAGTATAGATTTTACTCCATGCTAGTTCCACAATGTTGAATGCATTAATTAAATAGCTAGTTATTACATATTCATGTACATTCATTATTGATAGGGTAATAAAACATAAAAGCTGTCTAGTGAAAGAATAAACCTACCTCAGTTAAAGGCATAGATGTTCATAATATAATGAAATAAACTAATAGCAAATAATACGGAAACAATGTCTTTTCTTACTTTGTTTACTTACTGAGCTGATTTATTGCAGATTTAGAACACTGTAACAGAGAACAGAATTTGACTCTTTTTAAGTCCCAAATAGTATAATGTGATGTAGTTCCATAAAAGTCAATTTCTACCTGCTGAGGATGAAGTCTATTATATTTTAGAGCCCCTTTTATCCTTTTTTACAACCATTTTATGAGGTTCCTCTACTCCTCTTTGTACCTGTAGCAATACACAACAGGAACTGAGAGAAGGCAAAATATAATTCTGTGTCTACATCCGTGTAAATGCAGTATATGCTAACCACATCAGCTCAGCCTCACTTTTTTTTGGTAGCACAAAGGCAAGAATTGCAATTTAATCCTTCCAGCAAAGACAGAGAACAGTAACTGGCAATTTTAGAATTAGCAGTGCTAAACTACAGCAGCTGCCTGTTTGTATTTGAAAAGTCACATTGGCAGAGCATTTTTAGTGGCTGTAAAAGGTTAGTAACTTCTCACATTAGATCTTCTCTAAAAGGAAGAACCACAAACCTCACAGTGTTGCCACAATCACCTGTAGGCACAGGCTCACTATTTGGTTTATGGCAAGGAGAAAATGCCCACTACTGATTTACCAACTTCTGAATTCCTTACACTGGCCGGGCCAAACTTTGCTTAATGTTTTTTATTTCATCTTATGGGATTCCCGAGGCTGTCCTGCCCTGCAGCCCAGCCTTCAGTGGTGCAGAACACTGCAGGCACTGCCCAAGGCTGTCTCCAGAGCCCACCCTGCTCAGCCCTTCCCGTGCAGGCTGGGCAGCTGAAGTTCCCCAGTGCCAAGGTGCAGAGGCTGTTTGGGTGCTGCCAAGGCTGCCTGAGGGCTGTTGGTTCTGGGCTGCCAGCCCACAGTGGACAGATCTGGGAGGAGGCTGAGTGAGAGCAAGGGAGTCAGACAGGAGCACAGTCCAAGCTGGTAATTATGCTAACTATCCAAACAGCCACCCAAAATGGCTTTTTTGGTGTATATTTGAATGAAAGTATAAAACCTAACCACTTCCTTTTGGTTCTAAACACATTGGTACTACAAGTTAAAATGAAGGTAATTGAGCATATTGTATCTATTATATCAACATATTGTCTTTGTAGGTAAGGGCTAAGTAATATAATTAGGTAAGTTTATATTTGTACCTAGATCTGAGAGACCAGCAGCTAATGGGAAACCATACTATAAAGTTTAAAGCAACCAAAGAAAAGTATTTATTTTTTTGAAACTCTTATCTTTTTGCTTGATTTATTACCATGCAAATGATGACATGTATATTGTTTTAATGCAGGCAGGTCCTGACCCACAGTTGTATGTGAAATACAGAATACTTGAAAGCACTTGTGCCCCTGAGGAAAACAAACACTGGCAACAGTGTCATTACAAAGTATCTGCAGAGGCTGTAAGTATCTGTTCTCTTTACAAGTTCTCTGCACAGGAACAGCATAATGACCAGGACTGGAATTGCCTGGGGAAATATACAGTAGAAGGATTAACTTTTTTAGCAGAATTGCTTTTGAGAGCTTATATGACTACAGTACAGAAATGTTTACAACCCCAAAGTTAACCATGATAATCCTGAGTTTTCTGTTGCAATCCTAAATATATGCAGAAAGGAATATTTCAGTGCTTTAATATGAAGCTTTACAATAAACCCAACATAAGTTTTGTGTACTGTGAGAGTGTAAGGACTGTAAAACTTGGTATGAATTACGTATAATGGAAACTTGCTCAACCAAATACTGACATGGAAGCCACCATGGTAGAAATTTTGGTAGAGGGCTTTCAGCAGTGCCAAGCATGTCTGGCTCATGCTACCAGAGAGCAACCAGGGGAGGTACAAAAGGCACACACAGCAAGGACAGTGCACATTCTCAGGGGGTGGCACTGCTCTTTCACACAGTGCACAGGAAGGGATGATGGTGACAATATAATTTGAATCTATGTGAAATGCCATGGCCATTGCTGCATATCTTGTACTAGCAGAGAGGAAAATGGATAAATACTTCGTTTATACAGTCTTTGTTCATGGGCATGTGTTCATTTCCATTGTTCTGACTGTGAAGTCTAGTTAATCAGTACACATCATACAAATACAAAGCAATCCTTCAAGTTATCTGCTCAATTTGTCCCCTATTTTCCACACCATCAACAAAACAGATCCTTTTTCAGTAACAAAAGAGCAAGTTAGACATTAGTACAAATATACACATGAACCTCTTCCCCAGAATCAGTCTGCAACTGTCAGCTGTGTTCAATAGCTAAAGCACTGTGTTTTTCTTTAGCAAGTTTCAGACAATTGTTGCCATATGTTTTTGCAGAAAACAGGAGAATGCACAGCTCGAGTTCATATGAATGATGCTGATAAAACAACTAATGTTTCACAAGAGTGCAAAATTTTCTCAGGTATGTAACTATTTAGGACAGCATTCAACAAATACAGTGACAAATAAGAATGTAATGAATATAATACTGAGACTTTCAGGTAATTTTAAACGTAGAAACTCCTTATCAATCTAGCCAGATATTTATAAATAACCTTTTTGTAAGCAACTACATGTTAAAGATAAAATTTCACTTCATTGTTATACAAATATAGACTAAGTCAGTGAAGCACAGGCAGTTTCTGCCCAGGGTAATAAAAACCAGTACATGTGTGTGTAGTAAGTTTCTTCAAGCACTAGAATTATGCCAAGTTAAAATTTAGTTTGCTTAAGACCAAAAGCATATCAATAACCTAAGAGACTACATATAACTTGTCACAGTTCAACTCTCTGTCCTTACTTATTTAAGTACAAAATTGTCCCAGGAATTATTAGAAAAAACTTTGTATGACAAAATTGCACCTTAATTTTCTCCAATCTAAAGATTATTTCTGAACTATGAATTATTTCTATTAAAGTTTACCAAAACAAATATTTACCCTGAACAAGAGAAGAAAAAAAAATTCAGTTACAAAATAAAAATCTGGGATGTAATTATGTAAGAGAGTGATCTTTTAGACCTTAACAATAGGCAGTACCACATTTTTCACCTATAATACATTCATATATCACTATTGCATTTACATAGAAATTTCCCTTATTAAAAAGTGATCACATTGTTTTAAAGCTTTCCAACTGAGATCTCTATGCCTGTGGTTCTGAAAGACATATTCAACCTCACTTTAATATATCCATCTAACTATTAACTACAGAAATGTTCACCCCAATTTCTGAGATGTTTAGCAGCTGGTATTTGTTTTTTGTTCCTAGCTATCTTGTTTAAAGCTGAAATGGCTTTACCTACAGCCAGTGTCCTTCTAGGAACTGCGGTACACACACTCCATGTTCTGCACTGAACAAATGCTGCATTTGTAGGGCAATGGTGACACCTAGTTGCCAGCAAAAGTTGTGTGACTCCCACTGAGAACACACAGGAAATTTGCATTTGAAACTTTGCTTAGTAAGCAAAAAATCCCCGTATATAAATTAAATGAATCAGGTATTCAGCCTAAGGAACTCATCTCTTTTTACCAAGTTATAGCAACTCTGAAGAAAGAATACACATTTATTCAGCATAGACCTTATGAAAGTGCTGAGACCACAGTTGGTCTAGAAGTGAGTAGTGCTGTTGGTTCATTATCTCCTTTGTTACTACTTATTGAAAATGTGGTCACACTCTTCTGTAAGGTATCTATTTGTCATTACTGAGTCAAAACAAGACATACTAGAAATATAAAGGGCCAGACTTTGGTCACACCTGACAGGTGGGGGATTTCCCCACCGTATTGGTACCACACTGCTCAACCTTTTTGATCTCACTGACCCTGGACTGATTTCCTGGCTGGTACAAACTGGCATAACTCTATTTAAGCCAGTTTATGCCAGCTGAAGATCAGGCACACAAATTTTACTTCAATTCCACAGAGACCACATATTGTCCCACTTCCATTCTCAAGCTCACTGACTTGTGAAATTAATTTATGTACTGAACTATAAAGTTAATTTATGAAAATCCAATCCATGATTACTAGAAAGGAAAGAGAGTTAATAGGATTAGTAGTAGGAAACAGGAGTTTGAGCATCCCTGTCAAGCCTGTCTATCCACAGCCAATCCAGCTGGTTAAGCCTGAAGGTAGCACCAAGTGGTAACTGGCAGCCACAACTGGCAGGGACAGCAGAATAGTCCAACTACAGTCCCTGGGGCACTCAGAGTCACAGCAGCTCACACGGGTGAGCCCAGTCTCCATCCTGAAATGTGGTGAGGACAGCAAGCAGCTACACTGTGGGTGAGCTCTGAAGAATCTGAAAATCATCCCCTTAAGGTGGCTCTTCCCTGGCTGAATGAGTGACGTACCTTCCTTAATGGTGTCAAATCCATATGCAAGGTTTTTCTGAAATTCAGTAACTGCTGGAATGGGCTTCACTGCCAAAACCATGCCTGGACCCCAAGGTCATGGATGGCCCCTGCTACCACAACCAGAACATGTTCCTAAATATATAAATGTTTTTGTAGGCCTTGAAAGTGGAATATGGGGTTTGCTGATTACACCAGTTAACAGCAGGAAAGGTTTTTGCTTACTCACAGATAGGAAAAATGAAAACCTAAGGCTATTTTGCATGAAGCCCTATGTTTTTTGGTTTCTTTCTTTTCCAGATGTGTCAAAGATAAGACTTACTGAGGCTCCATGTCTTGGATGCTTTCATCATATATCAAGTGATGGTTCAGAAGTGTCAGAAATTATGAAAAAAGCCGTTCAAAGTTTTAACAAGCACAGTGATGAATCTGCCCTTTTTAAGCTT
>VZUA01042092.1:10855-38701 GCA_013401035.1 Horornis vulcanius
GAAACCACACGTTCAATGCCTTTCCGAGTAAAATTGCACCAAGTGTGCCAGTGTTTGGGTCTCAAGGAAGAGAGGCATCACTATTTTCCTTGTTTTATGCTTGCTTGTCAACCTAATGTATTTAACTGAAAACTTTGCTTAATATAAAATAAATAAATAAATAAATAAATTTTNTGCATTTATCTTTCATACAAAGCCTTGGAACTAATGTTAAATTGATGCCAAGTCAGCTTTAGGAAACAAACATCATTAGTAAAAGGAAAGAGGAATTAAGCAGCATCTTGATAAAAGCACATTATGCCTCCTTTATATGGAGAGAAGTGAGAACTGAGAAAAACAGGCTCCAGCTCCATGTTAAGATATGAGACTGGTAAATTGTTTGTAAGTGTGCTTGTGACGGGTGTACCTAAAAGCTGTTGTTAGAAGATGATAAGAGAAAAAAAGCAGAGCTGTCATATTGTTTCAGAACTGTATACTGGCCGTTTCTTACGCTGCTCAGTGGCCTCAATTTCCCCTGCCTAATTACATACTGAGAGGACAATCCTTTGATTCGTAAATCTACGTGTCCTTGAATCTTTTTGCATGGAAGATGCCTTTGGATGAGGGAAATCTGCAAACACAAATACATTTTAATAAATTCTGGTTCTTCTAACCTACAAGGTTAAGCATAAAGAAATAGGTCTTCATTCCAAAAGGCAGCCCATATGTGGATATAGGTTGTAGAACTAAGACATTCTTGAGTTGAACTGAAACCTAATTAATATTTGTGTGTGTGTGTGTGTGTCCCTACAATGAGAGAACAGTCAGTTTTAAAAACTAGGATGTAAGATTTTGTTCATCCCAGAGGTGTTAAGCAATGGGAGATCCGATTCTTTGGAACGTGCAGTTCGGGTGAACACCTGTAATATTCTTTTTGCAGGTGGCTAGTGTTACGTCTGAGTTGCCAAAAGAGACCCATATCAGAAGCTAATTCCTTATCTAATTCCTTCCCTCTGGATAATAGATAATGACTAGCAAATGCAAGAATTCTCCTTTTAGGGCCTGATTTATTACCCAGAACATAATAAACATTAGCCTGCTGCTGATGTGACAGTTGTGACAGCTGGAGGGGTTTGGAATGAAAGGCTGAAGCCTTAAATAAGCTTGTCAACTGAGCTTGTTATGAGGATCTTGGTTAAACACTCAGACTTTGCTTTTCATGGCTTCAAAGAGGTCCTACAACATCCATACCTTAAACGTCACAGAGTTAGAACTGTGCTTTGCATACTGATGGCTGGCTGACCACCAGCCAGTAGTGGCTAAGGTAAATACTTACAGAAAGTACAGAGCTTGATCCAACTATTTATCATGACCCATAATGTTCCTCTCCCCGAGGCTGATATGTTTAGTTTGTTTGTGCACCTGGCTTTGTTCCTGGCTATCATGGTGTGCTGTGTGTTGTGAGGCAGTGCCGTCACGAGGGAGATGCAGTGATCACCACGGAGTCGAAGCGGGAAAAGAGGAAGTTTAATTTTTCTTACAGCTTATATAGATTTCTAGAAAAGAGACCACATTGGAAGACTGAGGTTCAACCTCTTCAATTCTACTGGTCTTAGAAAGTGTCCATCAATTGTGCTTTCACAGAAAGGAATGTAAACAAGATAATTGCTTTGTTTACATGAAATTTCTGACTCCAAGAACTTGAAGACTGGAAAGCAAAACAACAGTGTGTGTCCCTCTCTGATGGCTGGTCCTTCACTTAGGAGTGACTTTGTTACTGAGTGCAGGATAAAAGAATCTTAAAAGGCAGAATCTATACATTACAAGGCATGGAAAATGTTACCAATGTCATCTAAACTGATCTCCACTGGGAGAGCTAGGATTTCTACAAGTGTAGGTTCCTTCAAGGCAGGTTATTTTCCCATCCCATGCAGGCCAGCAGTCTTTTAGAGTATTTCTACTTTGTGTTTATAGTCCTGTTAACTTCATTGTTACTCTCCAAGGAATTAAGTTCGGATTTATTTTGCAGGACTGGAGAGACAAACCAGGTAGTTTACATGAGGTAGAGACCTCCAGACATCCCTCTTTTCAAACACTGTGAGGTCTATCAACCTGAAAAGTAGTGGAAAAGACTTGGGGGCAGATCCTTTCTTTTATATGAGTTGTGTTTGTGGAATTCTGCAGAGGAATGCCAGTGTTACAGGGATGTGTCCCATCTTCAGTTCTTCAGCTTGGTCACTGCTAAGCCACTTTTTAAACATTCATTTGTGGGCTTTTTCCTGACGCACAAAAGTGTTAAAAAGCTCTGGCCTCAGAGCATGAAATATAATTTGTAGACCCTAGACTCTTGTTGTGTAGGCCTCATGATTTCAAAAATAGGACACTGGGATTCAACAGAGCTCCTTGGAAGAAGGAACACATGTCTGTGCAGTGCTCCTTGCTGGAACAGCAAGTTTAAAAGAAAAGATTTTATGAGTGACAATATGAGTTAATTTGAAAGCAGTTGAACAAAATGCTTCAGAGTAAATTAGCTTATGAGATAGAAAAGGGGGAGAATCACTGTTGTAACACACAGGTGTACGTGTACATCTAAACATATACATGTATAATTCAGTATACCTGATTTTAATAACTAAGGGGAAAAGATCGCAGTTTTTCATTTACTAGCGAACAAGTGCACAGTCTGTTTCACAGAAGCAAGCATAAGCCCAACCACAGCCCCTTTTTGAGGAATGATATAAACATGATACATAAATGTACATTTTAGAAATTATATCCCTTGTTTATTTACAAAAGCAGTCCCAGGGTTACTGCTCTTCAGTTTCTCTTTTACTTATCTGTTGCTTTGCCTATAATCAAGCAAGATTGCAAAACAATTGGCAAGATGTCAGCTCAGCCTGCAGGTGCTATTGAAATGCTTTCAATAGTCAGAATCAAACAGAAACTTCACTCTTGATTGATTGTGCTTTATGTTCTGAAAATACAAATATTTCTGTGGCTGAGATTATAGAGTGAAAAGATTAAAGCACAGCACTTGAGTAAGAAGAGCTGTACCAATTACCCTGAGAAACATTTCTAAATAGCATTAGTGACCCAGTACTAGTACTCTGAAAGGCGGCTGAATAAAGATGGCACCTTCATATTCATTTTGAACACTGCATTTTGATAGCTTAGCATTTGTACTGGAGGTAAAGTGCTAGGGCCAATGTAAATGGAGAACATCACTTCAATACCATTATATTTCTAATAGGTAATAGAAGCCACAAGGAATGAATATGAGCCCTGTATATTTTTTCAGCCATATTTGCTGGTGTTAATAACCATACAGCTGAAGACTTTTTGCCTTTCATCAGCTGTGCAGCAGAAGCTCTTCTAGTGTAAAAGGAGAGGTGAACTTGTTTTTATTCTGCAAACTCTAAGAGAAATGCTTCTCAAATGGAAATCTTCAATCCCCGTGTGCCTGGAGGCACCGAGAGGCAGCGGTGTCTAACATGCAGGCCTGTGTCACCTGCTGGCATCTTACTCCCTGGTGTGAGCACGTGTCCCTGCCACTCTCAAGGACAGGCTCCTGCCTGTGCCTTGCAAAGCCACAGATTAACTTGGATGTAGCCACTGATGCTGTTTTGTGGTGGGAACTTATTTAGGTGTGGGGAAGTGACTAAAAGCAGTGGCTGGGAGAGCATCCAGGGGAGAGAACTCCAGCTCAACTGGTATCTTTTCACTCCCTAAAACTCCCAGTGGATGCCAAGTATCAGGTGGGCCTTTTTGGTAGGTTCACTCTCTGAGGAATGGTTTAGCTGATGAACAGAATTTGGGGAAGATACTAATGAAAAACAGTGGTGTGAGGCTGCAGCAACTGAGCTGTTCTAACCTTGATATTTTGAGAGGAAAATGCTACAGCCTTTTTAGAAATGCACCTTGGAAATGTTGATGCCTTGGAGCATCAACAGAGCCTAAAAGGTGTTACATTGTATTAGGAAGTGGTTTTAAGTGTTCTCAAGATACTTTTTTTGTTAGAGGTGAGTCTCCTGGTGTACTGTCCCAGTCAGTTCTCTGGATGATGCAGTGGACCTTTGGTCTTAGCCAGAGGCTGGCGTGGAAGACCAGAATGTCTGTACCCTTCCTTGATAAGGGTCTTTGATGTTCATGTCCGGGTATATGGGTATTGATGTACTCCCACTTTATTGACATAGGAGTTTGGAGGGCCACTGCCAGGGTCACTTCTCAGGACACTGCCTTGCACCATCTTCAGGGCAGGCACCTGAGAGAGTCCCAGCACATGAGGCATTTCTGGTGACCAGGAAAGTCTGCTGGTGAGTACCTGGTGGAAGAGAGGGCAAAAAGGGTGTTTTGTTCTGGACCCCTGGCTATGTCTGAAGTCTGCAGCAGGCATAAAGTGTGTGGGGTCACCACATCACATGTGACTGCATCAGCTGGTGATGCATAACCTGAGAAAAGAACACCCTGAGCACCCAATAAGCAGTGGTTACTGCAGTGCCTAGAGCATGGTGTTTATAATACGGACTCAGATTTTAAGAGATTTGGATTTCTAGCCCATTTCAGTGAAAGCTTTTGTTGTCTTTCATGGAAGTTAATTGCTTACCAGTAAAATCCATGTGCTTTATTGTTACAATTTAATAGGGTTTGCCTGTGAAAACAGATGTGAAAAAGCCCTTAAATAGCTACATGCCCTGCCAGCATCCCAGCATTCACTGCCTGATGCAGTAGATATTTTCTCGAAGGGAAGATGTGGATAAAATTGAAATTAGCAGAAACACTTTGCAAGGAATCCTAGGAAAGGTATGAGTGGCTCCCAAAGTATTTCACAGGTGTAGACCTTTCTGCAGATGCAGACCTTGCTGCAGAGGTCCGGATGTAGCATGGTACTCTAAGAATTTCCACTTCCTTCCCACCACTATGGCTTTCTTGTTACTACTCTGAAAATGTGAGCAGTGTGGCCTTCTCTGGCTAGAGTGAGAGACCTTCAGGCTACAAGGATTTCTTCACTCTTCCGTGGGTCTAGGAGTCCAAAGGCTGTTTTGGGTGAGTGTAAACCCACAATTCTATAGGAAGGTTAATGTACATACACTAATGTGATTTTTAAATAACTGGGTAGGGGATGATCACTGTTAAGTTAGGTCACAACTTTGTTTGACTTAGTGCTGCTGTTGTGTTGCTGCTGCTGCCTCTCCCTCCTCTTTTTTCCTGCCCTGGGTTCATTTAAATTCCTTCTAAGTGTCATTCTCAGATGTGTCTTCTCAACTGGCACAAGGCTTTCAGAAGAACCCAACTAATGGGAAATGGCAACACAGGGATTTAATGGCATTTAAACTGCATGGACCTGACTTTTGCTTTCATAACTTCATAAATCTCTTAAATTGCCCTCTGGAATCTTCAAAAGCTGGAACTCTTCAGAAAATAGGGCATGATGGTGGTATATGATGCAAAACTTTCATAGGCTTGCATTTTAGGCTAAGCTTTCCATGCCCTTTTTGCTATGCAGCAAATACTCATTTATGAGAGGAAATCACTTGGTGAGAGAAACAGGCCAAGGACACTGTAAGCTTCCTGTTACCCAGAGGGAAGTATACTTTTTAATGTGTTTTGAGGATGGATACCTTCAATACTATGTATCTGTACTCTAGGGAATGTATGAGCACTCTTGCCTTTCTTTGTCTTCAGAAGCTGTGTGGGCTCAGCCGCTCTCCAGCCATGAGCAGCAGATGATCTGTGTCCTGGATGTGTCCGACCTCACCAGCACCTGACATCTGAAGACTGCCACTGGGATTGCCATAGGCTCCACTCTGGCCCCTGCTGTCCCAGGGGCTGACTCTGCCATCTCTCAAGAACTTTGTGTGGTTTTCCCAAGCTAAGAGATGACATGTTCTCTGTTTGCCTGGCTGACGTAGTTTTTATTATGTGGTTTTGTTTCTGTGGATTTTCCCATCCTTCCTTTTCTCTCATTACCTGATTACTAAGAGCTGACCTTATGAATTAACTTGGGGTTGAGGAAAATATTTCTCTTCAATTGAGAGATAAACTGAGGCACACAGGAGATAAGCAAGGCTGACTGGAACAAGCCCTGCACTTGATCCAACATGTGCCAACACGGGAACAGCTGCATCTTTGATGCTTCTGGAAATACCCAGATGGTAAGCTTGGCTTTAACTTGTTTTCTTCCCTCAGTGCTTTGTTCAGCTATATCACTCTGTGGTGGCAGATTTCTTTCTCTCATTTCACCTCATATGCTTTTACTTTGGTCAGATCTGAGCTGACTGGTGTACAACACTCACCTCTTCACAATGGCCTCATTTTATTGCTTTTCCAATTTAACTAGTTCTTTCCCTGAGGAAATGCCATTCAGTGTCTTAAAAGGAGTGACCCTATAACATATGTCCTGTGTGCTGGGATGATGGGCTTAGGAGAGAAAGAGCCACAGCCAAAGTCAATCATATTTGTAGAATCTTCCTACCAGGTTTATAGCTTTTATGCTTTTTTTTTTTTTTTTTTTCCTTTGTTGGGCCAGCCACAGATTCTCCCAGGGGCTCCAGNAGTCTTGAAGCTAGGATTTTTTTTTTCTAGTGACTAAAAATAGCTACAGTTATGAATGTGATCTGCACCTGGCAATTGAAGAGCATACCTGGAGATAAAGAAGGAACAGAGGTCTCCAGACAAGCCCCAAATTTAGAGTCTGGGAGGTGGGCTGTTTGTCTGCAGTGGTTAAATCCCACAGCTGGCTTCTGTACAAACTGTGTTTTATAGGAGGTGGCCTTGGGAGACCTGCAGACAGGGAATTACTGTAATCCAGGCTGGATGTCATGAAAGCATGGATTAATATTTCATCTTCTGCCTCTGACTGTTGTCAGGCTCACTTTGTTCCTGAGCAGGGGCTGTGATCCTCAAAAGACAATGTTGAATTAAAGATTAAGCCAGTGTTTTACTTGATGGAAGGAGCAGTTCTCTGTGGAGGATGGTGACAATGCCGCTCTTACCCAGCGCTGCATGTGGGGGTTTAGATTTTCCCAAATCCAAATGACAGAGCAAAGCTGCAGCATGCTGCTGGGGATGGTGTGAAGGGAAGGATTCCTGGCAGCTGTGAGCCATGTTAATGAGAGTGACACTGCTAATTAGCCAAAGGTGAGCAAGAGACACTCAGCGGCTCCCGGAGAAGCCATTGACTGCCGTGTGTGAGAGAGCTCATCAGCGATGAGTGAAAGGGCAACAAGTCCTGCTTGGAAAATGGAAGCTGCAAGGAAACCAGCGTGAGTCGGCAGAGAGTCCAGGTCAGAGCCTTCCCCCAGGTCAAGGGTGTGGCAGGGCAGCCCTCTTCACTGGAAACAACACCTAAGCTGCCACAGCTCTCTGCATGGAAACTGATTTCAGGATGAATGGGTCATATCTCTTTAACCACAAATTGGTTCTGATTGGTTAAGTCAAGTGAATATCAGCCTGATTAAAATGAACCCAGGAGAGCCTGTGCATATTAGTTCAGCTTAACTTTTCAGTTAAAATAGCTCAGTAGGGTTTTTTTGGTGTTGTTTTTAAATACAGAGCCGACCTCGCCATGGTACCTGGCTGTCTCTTCTTTAGACAGCTGAACACAGCACTTTTTCATTGTCTTTCTCTGAGCACAGTATCCTAGTCAGTCATGCAAATCCTGAGACAATTCAGAGTATTTGAGGCTCATAAGAGGGAAAATTGCTGGGCAGGGGATTACTCTAGGCTGTGGAGGATGCAGTGTGAGTGTACAACCAGAAGCAGTGCCCGTCGGTCACCGTGACCGAGACAGCCGCCGTCACACAGCAACGCCTGGTTCTTGTGGCTTGGCCTGTGCTACCTGACAGCTTCTCCTAGCAAAGAGCAGGTGCACTCTCATGAGGGCTGGAAACCCTTCAGAGGCCTAAAAAGGCTCTTGAAAAAGAGCTGGGAAACCACAGGCAAACACTGCTCACTGCCTGTGAACATGAAAAAAAAGGATAATGCAGTCAATCATGCGAAGGATAAACCCCACATTTTTCAAAAGCCAGGGGTGAGAAGCTGATCATGTAAAACACACACAAAGTACATCTTTATGAACATGTTAGTGGAATTTCTCTTCTCTAAAAAAACTTTTCAGACCAAAACCAAGAAAAATGAGTTTAATATGGCTGGTCTGTTCGGTTCTATTGCTGACCAAATAAATGTTTTATTTCACTCATATGAAAACACTTCAGGAGGCTGCAACTGCAGCTTTTTGAAAAGGATACCAGGTGATCAAAGACCACATTTCCCTTGCACAGAAGTTGGGTAAATGCTGCATGACGACTATTCCACTACACTTCCCTGGGCAAGCAGCCAAGCTGATAATACAGCACCTCTGCTCTCAATACAACTATGTTTGTATATTCTTTTGAAACACTACTTCACCTTGGTTTGGAACAGAACTTTTAGTGGGGCCATTTCCTAAATTCCCCATTTACTTATTGATTTGTGTCCCATTAACACTCTCACACAAAAACGCAGAACATCCCCACACTACTGGCTTCTGCAAAAAGCTGGCTTCAGTACAGTGGCAGCAAACACAAGGAAACCTTAACTCCCTGCTGCTGCATGTGGTGTGAAAGTAAATATTTTATCACCTTTGTCAGCAGAAAGCTGTGCACAGAGACTCAGGAAGCGCCTTTGGGCTCTGAGCTGACTTCAGTTACTATGGCACCAAGAGTCAAAATCCCATTGGCACCCACACACACGTGCACACACACGGGGCAGAGATGTTCCAGCAGTTCCTGTGCCTCTTTCCTGATCCACATTTACAGGAGCTCACTGCTCCATCAGTGCCTTGTGAGAAACCACTGAATGCATCCAGGGTGGCACCTGCAAGCACAGATTTTGCACATCTGCCTCTGGAGGGTTTCTGTTCATTTTTTATCAGTTTGGGAGGAAGGGCTTGGGCAGAGTTGCAAACTGTCATTCATGTGGGAAGCTGCTACAATGGGAAGGGGAAAATGAACCACCTGAACTCATTTTCCCAACCTCTTCTGTTTCCCTGAGAGACAACTGAAACAGCAGCATTTGGCCCACTAATTATCCACAAACCTTTGTACAGTTTTATAGCTATAAAAGTGTGCTGCAACCATTGTAAATTCAAATGTGCCAAGAGAAGTGGCAAATTTTAACGTGACTAGGCAAAATTGATGTGCAAAATTATTTTAATTATCCAATGAAATACAGTTTTCACATAATTCCCTGCCTCTTCCCATGCAAGTGCTCCGTAGTGTTCAGTGAAAAGGCAGCTGGTCTGTCTTCCCTTTGTAGGCTCCATAAAATACCCCAAATTATTTGTTCCTTTTATAGAACAATTATTTAATACTGGCTTTTTAAGAGACAATCATCATTAACATATATAAGTGCTCCACTTTATCACTAGGCGGTAAGAGGCTTTTTTATATGTATATATGTTAATAATGTGTTTAAAAAATTAAATTATCTATGTAGCTATATGTGTTATATATGTATCTCATAATTACTTTATATATGAATGATGTCTATGTGTGCCTGTGTTACCTGTAGGTAGTTTTTCAGGTTTGGTTAAGTGTAATACCATGTATAATTAAAATAACTTAATGATATAAGTGTTTATATGGGTGGGGAACTGATTTGGAGCATCCAGTTTGCCAAGTCTGGGATGTCCTTATTTAACATATTTAGCATTATAGAGCACATCTCAGTCTCAGCATGGATTTGGCTGATAATTTGTACTTCCCAGTGGTCAGCAGCTCCACAGCCAAAGCAAAAAGAGTCCAGAGTTCACAAAGTTTTTCCATAAATACTATATTAAGCTGTACATAGGAATTCGCCAAACAGAAGAAAATTCCTTTTCTCCAGAATGAGTTGCCCCTTCTCATTTTCCAGGCTTCTTTTCTCATACTGGGACAGCCTGTAATACCTTTGGAGGTGTCTGTGAATACTTTTTGGGTTTTTTTCCCTACTTGGATGATGCCCAGCACAGTGGCTGGTATTGGGTGATGGGGAAGATGGTGCCTTCTGGGAGGAAGGAACCCCCATGCTGAAGCTCTTCCTCACCAGAGACAAGAGCACAATATAATTTTAGAGAATGTTGGGATGTTTCACCTTCCCCTGTCACTGTTGTTAAATCCCTGCTAGTACATTTACTGCAGATCTAGGTTGGCCCATGGGGCTGGGAGCTTCCCGGGAACATCGTGGTGACTTGTTCCCAGGGTACTGAGACAAGGAATGGCTGTGATGGCAGACACAGCCCCTGCTCCAGTTAAAAACCTCCAGGACATTCTTCCCACTAATGTGCCACACTACAGCCTGGCACTGAAGGCAGATAGAAAACCTCCCTCTGCCCTAGGAATTAATTCATGTCCCTTTTCCCTGTAAGGAGTGTCTTTCTGCAGCAGCACCTTTGCCTTCCCTTGGGGGCTCCAGCTGCCAGGAGGTGCTGCTGAGGGTTTGCTTGCTCTTTTTTTAGGAGGTAAACTGTGTTGCTTGAGTGACTGGGAGCAACCTGAAGTGCTGACAGTGTTGCCTGGGATTTCATAGTAATGGATCTCTTGGGGAAAAAAATATCCACAACAAAACACAGATCAAACCACTCTGTGCTGAAATCCAACAGAAATCAAATCCTCCTTGGCAGCAGCAGCTCAAGGGGGCAGGTGGCTGAAAGCAAGCCAGGCATGCCTCCTCCTCCTCCACAGTGGCCTGTTTGCCGCAGGTTTCAGGAAGTGTTTTGTGGCATCTTTGCCCACTGCAACCTTCGGACAGGTAAGATAAACAGCAACTGGGGGGTGCAGCCTTTAGGGTGAGGACAATGATGATGAGGGGAAGATAGCTGGGGAACAGTGAGGCAGCAGGGGAGGAAGGCAATGAGGACACAGAGACCTGTGGCCTGCACTGCCAAAACTAGAAAGTGCAAAGCTTTATACAGATGCCCCAAATGGAGTCACACTCTCTGCAAGGATAATGGGAGACCACCTGCTTGCAGCAGAGCTACAGGGACACAGGCCAGCAAAGCAATGACTTCTCTTTACAGCAAGATGATCAGTGAAAACCTGAAGGGAAACAAAAGTAATAGTGTTCCTTAACTCCTACGGAAAAATTCACAAGGAGTGGAAGTTAACCCACCATCACTCCTTCCAGGGAAACCAAACTGCTTTCAGGCAATGATAATGAGTCCTTTGGTGAAAGTGAATGGGATTCTAGATCCACTGGAAAGTGGAAGGCAGCATCCCCAAACTCCTATGAAGAATGAGGGTGCCAAATAAGTTTAACAGCTTGTGCCTCTTTTAATGGAAATATCACATTTATGCACATAAACACAGTAAAGTACAAAGGATTAGAAAACAGGCTTAATTTCCAGCCCCTAATTCTAACATACCATATGTTAATCCCTGAGAGCACCTGTCAATTGTCAGTCTCTTGTAGGTGGTACTGAAAATGCAAATTCAAGTGCTCAGCTGCAGCACAGGTTGCTTTTCAGAACCAAATCTGAGTGCTAAATCTTCAAAACCCTGGGTTGGCAGTAAATAAAATTAACAGTTAAACCATTCAATCCAGTGTACCAATTTGAAATCCATCCTGATACCTTTGCCACAGACAGCCAAAATATTGTCTTCCTGCATTCCAAAGAAATGAGTTCAGCTTGTATTCTGGTCGCTCCAAAGCCATTACAAAATTGGTGCCTATGAATTGCACAGTACTGATGCACTTGAGGATTAAAATGCTCTTCATACTCCCAGGACTGAGCAGGTGCAAATTCTTCCAGCTCTGACTTAGGAGGCTACATGGCAATACAGTCTGGCCAGCACAGAAGTACAAAGAACAGGCTGCATGGAAAAATCCTTATTTCTCACAACTGTCCTAACCTCTGTCAGACCCTGCAGACAGGAAATGGCAGTGCTCATCTGGGTGCTAGTTTTCAGTCAACTGAATTTATTTCTCCCATGACATGCACGGTTTCATTACAAATTCAGTGAGACTGTGGCCAGCCTTTGTACTGTGGGACTAAAGGATGGGAAAGTTCTCCCTCTCTTTAATTGAGGGGAGAAACTGGTGACAGCAGCAGCAGCTGTGGTCTTCCTGGGCTCCAATAAAGCAACACCTTCAGGAGGACACACTGCAGCACATTTCAGTTCAAATGTGTGCAAAACCTGAGCAAAACCTTACCCTGAGCATGTGCTCTACACTGTTTGCATTGGACCTCTACTTCTGTGAGTGTGGTCTTTCTTCAGCAAGCAGCAGGTTTACAGCCCTTCCTTAGCAGAATTTGCCAGGGCTTGGCTTGCTGTTCAGGCTGACTGCTGGTACAACCAGAGGAACCCTTACTGTGGAGCACAAAAACCTGCAGCAAAAACCTGTGGGAACTGCCACTTGGAGATGCACTTCCATGCTGGGGAAGTTTTTCTCCTAGTATGGAGACAGAGGGGAGAGGTACTGCCCTCTTCGGGCACCCAGAGGTGTCGTACCAAAGCTTACAGTGACATCTGGCCAGTCAGTGGCTGAGCTGCCTGGTACTGTGCCTCTGACTGGGTATTCACAGCCTGTAGCTGCACTTGACACCTGGGAATGTTGCTTGAACCTCTGAAAGCTGCATAATGTTCTTGTCCTGGCTATAATCTGGAAAGACTCACAATAAACCCGGTGAGTTCTTAAAAACAAACTTAAATATCAACCTAAAAAGAAATCCACTGTGCTTCACCATCTTCCTTATTTCACAGTTAAAAGCAATGACAAACAATTCCCTGAGACTAAAGATGAGACAACAGATAACGGATAAAGGGAAATCTAGTGGGGGAGGCAGATCTTAGGTGATGGTGGGAATCAAAAATTGTCTCATCTTCTGTGTTTCTTCAGAGAAATCAGTCCCTGCACCTGATTTATACTTGCAGAAGATGTGAATGCCTCAACTGCAGATATATTTCATATTGAGCCCTTTTTAGATTCAACGGAGCAAACAATAGCATTAAGAACTGCATCCATACAGACTGTATAGACCTGTAGGGTTTAATACCTGTACTTAAAATCTGTTTACTGGAATAGAAATAAAGTGCTTAGTATATCCAAAACAATTGTAGACCTGGATTTTCACTGCCAACCAACACTATGGTAGATTTTAAACTTTTAGTTATTACTATAAACCTTTGCAATATGTCTACCTAAGGAGGGAAAGGGAGGAATGTCTAGTGTCAAAAACACAACTCCTTAATTGCATCCATTACAAAATGAACAAACACAAAATACGATCCTTTCAAACACATTTTTCAAGCTGTTTCACAGTCATTCACCAGGAGCTGGACAAACAGGAATCCACAAGAGGACTGCACCACTTAGAACATCCCATCAACAGCAGACTGGTAAACCTAGTGAGTCTTCCAGCTCAAAACGCCTTCCTGCTCCACCATCAGACAAGCTGTGGCATAGCCCTTGCTGTATTTCTGCTCCTGAAAGGCCATGACTCAGTATTCCAGCTCCACGAGCAGTGGGTGTGCACGAAGGCATTCAGTCTGTTACCTTGCTAGGATAACAAGACTAGCGGCTCAAGAACCTTCTCAGCACCTGCCTTTAAATCAGGTCCTGCTCTGGGCAGGAGACACCTGCCTCGGCCTTTGCGCCTCTGCTGCTCGATTCTTCTCCTGTTCCTCTGCCTTCCTCCGCTCCTCTTTTAGCTCCTTGTATCTCCACTTGGGAATCTGCAGATAGGGGTCGTCCTTTGCACTGCTCCTCCTTCTCGCCTTTTCCGGCTGGAAGGTGGGTGGAGGAGCCTTGCTGACACGGACTTTGGGGATGACAAATCCCGGCCGGACGCTGCTCCGCCGAAGCAGGTGGAGCGGCAGGAGGCTTGCTTTCCTCGTGGCTACCGTGCTCACTTGGGACATGGCAATGCTGATGGGCTGCAGGCTGGCTCGACGCTCCTTCTTCTTGGGGATCACCGTGACTCTGGAGTTCTGAAAGAGCTTCTCGTAGTTGCTAACGTGATCCTTGTCTTGAGATCGGATCTCCTCTGCTCTCTGCTTCCTAAGGATTTCCTGCACAGCCAGTCTGCGTTTCCCCACACAAGGTGGGCTGCCTGGGCACACAGTCCGGCACGCCAGAGCGATGAAGGGACTTCCCAAGCTTGTTGTCACCTTCACCATGTGGTCAAGGACCCCATCCTCCTCTGGGCCATAGAAAGACCGGAATGAGACAGCTGCCCTTACACATTCAGAAATCTTCTGCAAACAGCTTTTTGGCTCTGCAGCCTTGGCAAGAAGTTCCTTCATTTTTGGCCATTCTGGTTTATATTGATCAGAGAACTGTTCTGGGCATGGCCTGTCCATCAGCTTCTGCATGACAAAGGCAGACTCTGATCTTCCTGTGAAACAAGCCCATTCCCATGAAGTCAGTCCACGGCTAGGGTCAGTTGCATGAACATTTGCCCCTCAAAAGAAAAAAGAAAAACAATTAGTGTTAATTAATTAAACCACCCACATTCCTGTTGCTGTGATCAGAGGTGAGTCAGGCAGATCCATGCAAGAAAATGTCACATAAAATAGAAAATAATATTTGTGCCAAAATGAACATGCAATAAGGATAGATCTGGTTCCTGATTTCATGAACTCCTTATTTATTTAAAACAAGGTAAAATACATTAAGACTGCATATAAAAAATTCCCTTAAAATTAAAAATAATGACATAATCAATTTCACCCACATTTAATCTTGACTACTATTTTAATATTCATTCACTTGAGCTCACAAGGAAAGAGTTACAGATACAGAAAACAATTCTCTTCACAGAAATCCTTCCCCATATAAAATAGTGGACTTTGTACTGGTCACTTCCACTTGGAAGAAAGGTCTTAGACTAATGATCGTAAATTCCATGAACATATCCACTCACTGCTCATTAGGGGTAAAACCAGCAAATAAAATACAATTTATTTCTTAAAAAGCATTAAAAATGGAAAAAAATTAGAAAGTATAAAAGCAGAATTAAAGAAAAAAACAAATGTGCAGTTTATGCTCTCTTATGTCTGGAAGGACCTGGTAGAATTAGGAAATGTTGAAAAGATGGTAGCAAATGTCAAAGAGTGGATAATGGGTGAGATGGACCTTCAGTCTGAGCCCAGAGCAGCTGTTCTCATCTACCTGAGATTACCAGCCCTAGGGAAATGAAGTAATTGTTAGCCAAAACACTCTGTTATTGCCAAGTGGACCAGCCATAAGAGGCAGATTTAAAGTGTTATGTCCTGGAAGGAAATTATTTCTAGTGTCCTATCCTCCTCCCATTCCCAGTTTAAGATCTTTATCTCTCCAATTCTGATGTCTGTCCCCACCACTGTTGTTTGTTTTTTGGTTGGTTTTTTTTCATATATTTCTGCATCCTGTTCCATCTTTGCACTCCTTTTGACCTCTCCATCTTCCTATAAAACCCCACACTTTGGCTTTTTCCCTTGTTCTTCACTCTTTTTGTGTTTTCACTATTCTCCTCCAGGGAACTTGGATACTTGAAGAGAGGATACAAGAGTAACAGGAGAAGCAGGCATCCTAGTCTGCCCTATGGTATCCCTTACAGCTTACTTAGTACCATTTCCACGTTCCTTGGCAACCGGAAAATTGCAGGGAAATCTTCCCATAATATTAGGGTGGGACTGTGGGCATTTATTAATGAGGGTGGCATGTGCCCAGTCCTGCTCACAGAGAAGAGCTCTGTAAAGGACACAGGAAGCTCCATTCAAAGTATACCTGTGGAAGAATTGCTGCAGAACAATGGGCAGCAGCAAGTGGTTTTGGAACCTGAAGTTAGCAGGACACTGTTGCAAATACCCAACAGATTACTGCTGGTGAATGCTAAAGGATACAAATGACCTGTCCAAAAATTGGCTTGATGGCACCAATTAAAAAGAGTCTCAGAGATGTGTCAAGGACTTGACAATTGGCACCATATCCTGTGCTTTGCATCCAAGTGATCCTGGGCACACCACCTGGGCTCACACATCTTGATGTTTTACAGTATATGGGTATGAAGGTGAATGAATGAAATCAGTAGGAGAATGAGGGAATACTCTCTGGTGTCAGGCAGACAGGTTCTTAAGCTGAAAATCCTTTGGTTTATATTCTGCCTTTGAACTTTGATCTCAGAGGGAACTCTGCACACTCCAGTCTGCAGACTGTTCAGCAGATCTGCACCATGTTCCCTGGGACAGGCACTGGAACTTTGCCCAGCTGCCTTCAACATACTGAGCTCTGCTACATTCAGTCATGGTTTACTCATATCTCTGGCCCTGCAGATAATTTCTGGGTTTCTTCAAAGAGTTTAAAGCTGGGATACAAAGAACATTTGATTTATTGAAGAGCTTCTTTACCAGATGAAGGACCCTTTTTAAACAGCCAACACAAAACTGACCTACACAGATCCTGTCACAGAAGTGACAGTCTGTCCCATTGCTTTGCAAGAAGAAGATGTCCAGAGACCTGAGGAAAAGACCAGAGAACACCATGATAATTTTTTTTCAGGGTGCATTACCTTGGAGACAGCACTTCAAACCAGAATAAGGAGGACTTGCTATAAGGATTAGCAAACACAAACCAGTTTGTGATAGGTTCAGTATAACCTTTCCCACAAAGGATATTTTGTCATTACAGGAAAATAAAGGCAAAAAGAGAGCAGGAGGACACTGATAAAAACCTCAGCTTTAACTCTATTAGTTCCTAAGTCTCTGAGAAAATTCCTAAAGAGAGGATGCTGGAAACACAGATCAAGAATGGACGTGGAAAGAGACACCCTAAGCAAAATTGCTGATCACAGTCTAAGTGTAATTTAAGTGAAATTTGCAGAAAGGACCACTCAGAGAGTGCCAGGGCACTACAGAGAGTCAAGCATGGGCCCTGGATTGGAAGGCAGAAGGGTGCCAAAGAAGAAGAAGGGTCAATCAAATCAAAGAGCTCACGAGCTGTGGGTTTGAAGAAAGAATTGCAAGATCTCAGAGGCAGAATGGTTTGATGAAGTTCATGACTGCAGAAATTGCATATAAATCCGTGAGGGGAGGGGAAAAGACATACCAACACATGCCCTCCTGCTTCATTAACCTGTTCTTGAACGTCCCTACCCAAACCTCCTATCTTCGAATCTCTCTCATCTCAGGCAAGCCTCTTTCCTTGGTCCCTTCTTAACACTTGGGAAGGAGTTTGAACTCCTTCCCAAAAGAGCTGACTGTGACTGTGGCAAATTATGTGAAAACTGTTTCCTTGATGTACATGTAACAGGCAAGGAATTAACACAGGAAGAACAGCAGCTGAAGGAATTTTGTTCAAATACAAAATTTAATTCTCAGCTTGTAAACAAGCAAGAGGTATATAGGCAGCTGCTTACCACTGTCTTCAAGAAAAAGTCATTCCAGTTGTGATATGGTGCAGCTGTGAGAATTTGTAGCAGAGTAGTTCAAAAAGAACAGTGTGAGAAAGTGCTCACTGGGGGCTCCTCTCCTTAACTTGGGGGCTGCACTCAGCTCTGCTCCTGTGCCCTGTTGGTCTGGACCCTGACCCACAGACTTAATTTCTTGTTTGACCTCAGACCTACCTTGTCTCTATGAACTTGCCCTTGTCATCATGGACTTGCCTGGCAATCACTGTGCAGTGCTGCCTGATCCAGGTTATCGTCGCCAATGCTGCCACCTTCCTTAAAGGAGCACCTTTGTTGATGAGGCTGATGCTGAGGCCTTGCTGTCACCCTTGGCTCACCTCCCTTTGAGGAGGAGCCCATTCTTTCTGACAGATGGGTCCCTAGGTGTTTTGGAAATTCTGTCTCAGAAAACAATACTACAGAATATTGAAATCCCAACCTTTCAACAGAAATCGATGCTGACTGCACCTTGTATCACAAAATCTCTTCTAAGGCATGACTTACCATAGTTTTATTGATTTTCTGCACCAACAGGAGACATTCCTGAACAAACTTGTCATTCAGCAGAATGCCTTATCTGGAATATACATGAGTAGTAATGTCCCTTTGTAAATGTGATAGCAGTCTTATTGAACTAAGTGTCACTTCAATGTAACTACAGCCTACAAGTTTTCTTTCAGGAATGCTGCACTTGCTTTTCCTAGAAGTTTCCCTGAAGATCATTTTCAGCACAAGTAATTTGAATACACATGCTCCTTTAGGATATAAATATCCTATTTTATTGAGACTTCATGTCCTTTTGAGATGCAGAACTAGCATCTTGAATTCAAAGACAGAGGCTGAGGAGGCTCAGGAGTCTGTTATCAGCCCGTTTTATGGGTGGTGTTTAAATCCCAGTCTCCAGATCCAGGGCCACTCTGACAACGTTACTAAAGCAGCACTGAGTTGAGAGTGGAGATTACAGCAGGGCTTGACACGTGAATAACAACCAGCATTTCTGGCTGCCTCTCCTGATTAGCGCTGGCAGCAGCGCGGCGCTGGCAGCGCGGCAGCCTGTGACAAACTGCCGAAGGGAGACCGGGCCCCCCTTCACCCGCTGTGCACTCACAAACAGCAAATTCACATGTTCCAAAGACCCCCTCTGAAACAGCAACATTATGGCCAAGTGTCTCAGAGTGCCCTAATCTTGTAGTGATTGACCTTGGCCCCCCTCCACGAACTCAAATTTCAGAAAGAGCAGTCACTTTGGCAATCCAGCTCCGACCATCTGTCACACATTGCTGTTACCTCTTTCCCCATCTGACTGTGCTGAATCCATGCTAAGGCAGCTAGGAAGGTGAGTTATTTTGCTGTGCTGACCTCCTGCATTGCCATAAGTAGCTGGAGATCAGAAAAGGTCTTACCCAAGCCATTGAACAGATACTGGGTTTAAAAACCTCCTACCTGTAAGTCTTTTCTAAACACACATAACTGCTTTGTAGCTGTGCAAGTAGATCCACTGTTGATTATGGGTGTTTCCCCTCTATGTTGCCATGCATTTTTACATTTTAATATCGAATTTTGCTGTTTTATTTGTGAAACTGTTTTTTTTCACCAAATCTTTTAATAACTTCTTTTATCTTCTTCAGCTCACTAGCACTTCATTGTCAGCACCCACTCAGTGTCCCTTAAGTCCCAAATTACTTCTAAATCCATTATGAATGAACATTTCCCTCCTTCCCTCCCTCCATTTCACCAGACTGTGCAGTGCTAAAAAATACTTAGATATTAAAATGGGTGCGGGCAATTTTCCACACTTCCTTTGCAGCACCTATTTTGAGCTGAAAATGTGAGGAACTGCAAAGTACTCACTGAAACTGCAAGTTAGAAAATCAAGAGTATAGTAACTCACCAGATCTTTAGTTGGTGGATGATCTTTGGTATCCTCACTATCTCTGATGCAAAAACAGGCTGATAAAACTTTCTGTAGGCAAACTCAAGATGGAGCCTAAAAAAGGCATTTTCTGGCTGTCTAAAGGTTTATTCTCTTTTCTTATGAATCATGGAAACAAGAAGTGGCTATTCAGAGACCAGAGGCAGCAACCACAGCAGTGAACTTTGATAATGATACTTTTAGTATAAGAATCAGAATAACAAGTACTGAGTTATTTACATAGCTGAAAGGTTGTGAAACAGCTTCTAGTGACCCAAACAGAAAGAACAAGCTTCCCTCAGCTCTCTAGTGATAATAATAGGTCATGACACCAAAAGGCAAATTTGACAAGTCAGAAAATCATAGGATTGAAGTTTCATTTTAAGTGATGGTTTATAAAACTCACTGGAAAATTCTGAACTAACATCATCGTGAAGTATGTGTGAGTCCAGAAAGTGCATCTGTTTCTAGCAGTGTTCAAGTTCTGACAGTAGTTTCATAATTTTTTGTCATTAAAATTTAAAATTAATGATCTAATTCCTAAGCCTTTGTTCCAGAGCAAGAGGCTACAGAACCTGCAGAAAATAACCTACTAGTTACCAAATCATGTTTTCTGTGTCATATCAATGTCTAGAAACTGGATGTTGTGAAATGAAAGATAGTAATATGCTTGATTGAATCATGTGACTTAAAATACTCTGATTATAAGGGGTTAGACTCTTGTGACAACAAAACCACTGAAATGAAATCCTTATTCAAGATCTCTCTCAATGAAATGGACTTGTAGGACTCTTGATCTAGACAGTAACAATAGTCACATGCGATTTGTTATTATTTCCAGAATATTTAATTTGTGTCATATATTTGCAACTGAAAAATAAGAATATATACTAGTATAATCTATTTATTTAATTATTATCTAACAGTTTATATACCAATAACTTCATATTAAAAAAACCCATGCAATATTGTGACTGAAAGATGCTGTATGTTAGGACTGCTCTTGTAGAGGCTCTTGCCCCTCAAGGGCTTTCTGAGTCTCCTCTCCAGGACCCCTTCACCTTGCAATGCAACACAGCTGGAGATCCAACAGCAGACAAGAGCCAGGAGCAACAAACATAATTCCTGTTCTCGGATGTGAAGAGAGACAGGTGGGCAGAGAGAGACCTGCTCACTCCCTGTGCCACAGCTCCCTCCTTGCAGCAGCCACAGACCCGATGGTGCCCTGTTGCCCATAAAGCTGGAGACCAAACTCAGAGCTCTAGAGGCATTAACAAAAAAAAGTAAGTCACCAGATTTCCCACCAGTGTTCCCTGGAGGGATGTGGCCCCTACACCCAACACTGCTGACAGGAGCTGGAGCCCTCAAAGCTTTCCAGTCCAGTTCAAGGCAGAAATGGAGGTCTGGCTGTGGTCCCACCCTTGCACTGTCTGTCACACACAGAGATGGCTGCAAGCAACCTGCATGTCCTTCCCACCTGTGTCATGGATTTTGTTAACTTCTCTTCTACAAATTTTGATGATCCTGCTCCCCAGACTCTCCTGGAGACAATCAATCTCACCCTCAGAGCTCTAGGAGAGCTCCTGGGTGAGTTTGCACAAGCAAACTGAGTGCTCCCGTAGCAACTGCCTTCACTGCCTTGACTGTGGCTTATTTCAAAGCTGCGCCCATTTCCAGGAAAGGCTCAGCTCTCAGTTCTCAGAGCAAACATCCCAAGAACCAATTTTCTTCTTGGTAGTTGTTAGATGGTGACAAAGAAGAGGAAAATCACTTTGCATACCTGCCAACATCAAGGCTTTCACACATTCTGTTCGGCCCTGCATCGCAGATTTCATCAATGCTGTGAATCCAAACGCATTCCTCTTCTCAATATCAAGCCCAGGAAAATAGTTCAACAGATAGTTTGTAATGGTTATGTGCCCTTTAAAGAAACAAAAAAAAACCAGAGAAAATATGTCACACTATGCAGGTGCTGTCTCAAGGATAAACCAAAAATTTACTCCTGCAAGTCTGATAACCAGAAAATGCAGATAATTAATAAGATCTCTTTTCTTTGCATCTTCTTCCACTCATTGCAGTCATCAGCCTCAGGGTTAAGTGGCCCTGGCTTGTGACCAGAATATTGGGATAGGAGGTGGAAAATCTGGGTTCCCACCTTCTCCTGAATTGCTCTCCTTTCTGAAAAACCAGTTTAAGCTAAGGGAATAATTGAAGACAAGAAATGGTGACTCTGAGGTTGCATGGGGCCCCAGTTTCTTGACCCAGTGAGTAGCACTGCCGTGGGAATCCCTACAGCTTATGGAAGGAAGGCCCATTGCCAGGAGCAACTGATTGCAAAGGTTCAGCTTTCTCCCTCCCCTGGTAAATTTGAGCTTTACAATCATGGTGCTTCATTAAAACTGATGACTGCACATAGTTGTTCCAGCCAATAATGCTATCAAACCATGCCAGGCCTGATAGAAGAGAAAGGGATATTTTGTGTAGGATCCCACATTTTCTTTTTTCCATCTGACAGTGTAAAGCCACTTGTCTACTCTCCTGCAGTTGGAAAATGAGATTGATGTTCAGTTTGGGTTATAAAATAAATTATTTAAGTTCTGTTTCTAGAAGCAACTGTTGTTGCCATTCATGTGGCTTGTATGCCAGGATAACTGGTGTCTACAAGGCTATACTGAGGAGCTGAACACATCTCTGGCTAAATGGTTGGAAGTCCAATTAAGACATCAAATCTTTATAATTGGACTATCAGATGAATAGCTAGTGCCATTACGACTCATTCAAAACAGTTTTCCCTTCACTTGTCAATCATTTTATGATGCTTTGATGCTCTATAAAATAATGCCGTCTGTCAGGCAGCTGCAACAATCACAATTTAATTAGTAGGAGCTGTAAAAATATTCTCTCATCTCGTTTTGCAGACCAGATGACTATTCTGTAATGCATGCCATTCAAATTCATCTAGAAATGTTACTGAAGCAGATTATAATTCATACAGGACAATTTTAAAAGTCTATAGCGTCACATCTGCTGTGGATTTCATCAGCAACCACTTTGTACCAACACAGTCCTCCATTCACTTTGAAAAGCAAGTTTAAAAAGTCTTTACCAATTAATTTGTGTTGCAGGTGTTACTCTCTCTTATCATTTTTTTTTACTCTGTCACCTTTCTGCGTAACTGGAGACTCTCATGAAACCTGAGCAGATGTAGAGATAATGCAGCTCAGATGAGCAACTCCAGAGCCAGAGAAAACCAAATAAAAAAGCTCCCTGTACCTTGTGCGGTCTGATGAGAATGAAATACAAAGATTCAGCAAACCACAACAAGCTGAACAGAGCAAAAGTGAACTGGGTTCAGGGCAGGATCAAGTGACCTGGTCCTGCTTACTCAATAAAGAGGTTTCAGCTTTACTGATTCTACTCTATTCTATCTAAAATCAAATCCTAGCAAGGAGTCAGTTGCTACTGGGAGAATCTTTGTGCCCGAATTGTTTTTCAAGACATTCTCTGATTCAGTGATGTAGAACATGTGGTATCATGAAGGTTTTGGAACAGTTGAAATCCTGATTTTTGACCACAGAAACCAGAAACAGACTGAAACAAGTAGAGATAATAAGATGGAAGGTTTTCAGCATTTATTACATCACTAAAGATGTTCTTCCCTTTGCCAAAAGTATGATTACAGTAAAAGATATTTTGCAAATATGGGGTGATCCTAAAATTTAATCCTGAAAGACCTTGCTTAACCAAAACTTTCCAGGGGGCTAGAAATGGCCTCAAGTGAGACAGAAAAAAAAATACCAGCAGTAAAATAAGAAAGAAAATTAAGAAGTTTGTGATTCCCAGAAGTTTTGTGTCTCAGGGATTCCTGAAAACCACTTCAGTTTTAATCTGGAGGATCTTCTGTCCTCTGAGGTTTGCTTCAGATTTCCAGTTCCAACAGATACCAAATTCAAAGCAAAACTCAGAGCTGCCAAGTATTCATTTAAACCCTGTCATATGCTTTTGATTAATGCCATGAAGTTTGCCTTGGTTCTCCTGTGTCTGTGTGAACAAGCAGCCTGTACCTAAATTGTAAACTGGGTGAGCCTCCTGTGATGTAAAGTCTACTATGAAAAGTATGCAGCTCGAAAATAGATGAGCCTGAGCTCTGCTTCTTTGGTGATACTGAATTCAAAGCATGCTCTTGCTGTTTGTAAGCCAGATCTACTTCCTACCAGAACTGGCATGCTAAGGGTTTACTTCGTCTCCCTGCAAGCCATATTCAGAGATCAGCACAGATGTCTGTAATAGCTTAATTCACTTAATTGCTGCCACAAAGGAAAGGCCTATAATGATGACAATATTACCTAATAGCCTGTGTAACACAGGCAGAAGGATAAGCTGCATAGTAAGGAAGATGCTTTGTCAAATAACATTTCACTCCTGAATTGTACCTGCAAAACGCTTGTGTTTGGCCTGCGGGTAGTGAATGCTTTCTCACAGATGGAACCAAGGACACTCCCAAGGCTTTATCCTTTGGGTGCTTTAGGTGTTTGTGTTCATGAGTCTTTCTTAATAAACAGAAACTGGGATAACCTTCAATTTAGTGTTCCCAGGTCTACAGCCTTGCCCCAAACTGGTGGCTGTAACATAAAACATCTATACTTTGTAAGCAAGTACAACATCCTCTGAACACCAGTGCCTGCCATTAACTATGCACTGATGTAGCTGTGTCCTCATCAGCAGCAGAACTGAGGAAAAAAAAAAGGTATTTTTTCCTTATTTTCCTTTTTTTTTTTTTTAATCACTCTCCTTCCTCCCTTTCTTTCCACTCATTATTTCAATCACTTGTTTGCATCAGTCTCCCATTTTTTTCTTTATTGTCCTTGTAATGATGTTTAATGGTTTTGCTTCTGCTTCAATAGCATCACCACCCATTTCTGGGCACCACCTGCTGCAGACTGCAATGCACTTACAGTTCTGGAAGCCAAGCTCTCTTCCAAAAGGGACATAAGAAATAGGAAATACTGAGAAAGCAGACAAACACACCAATTTTCAAAAGTGAAATTTACACACAAAGCAGAGCACTTTGTGGTTATTTTTCTATACTAATAAGCTTGTTAAGACAGTACTGCTTTTTCATTGGTCCTTCTAACCTGTCTTTCTCTGGTGAGCCCATGCAGAAAACTTCAGCCTTAGATACTTTTGTTGGAGGATGAGAATCTCAAATTATCAAAAGCAATATGAGGAACTGAATTCACTCATCTTCTGAGACTCTAGTTGCTCTTTAATTTAATCCTATTTAATTCAAGTTGATGCTCATATTTGATCATCGTGTCTGGGCAGTCATGAAATGGCATAGGCAAGTGTGGATTTTAAACTCCTCAGCACAAGTGAAGAGATGTCTCTGTCACCTCTTTTGGTATCGATATCTCATAGTACAGATGCAGACTCTGAAACACAAGGAGCAGTTCCTCAGGACCACACCTTTTTTTCCCATCCAGCTCCTCTATGGCATCTGGCCATACATGGTGGCCTACCTGGCAGTGGATCATAACAAAAATGACAGCACTTTCTGAAACCTTCAAATACCACCTTACAAATACCTGAAATAATGTGGATTTGCTATTAGGCTTTCCACAGGAAAACCCATAGTTTTGGTATAAATAGCAGTGATCTCAGAATAATTTGTTTTGCAAAAATGTGATTACTTTCCTAGCCTAAAATTAACCCCTCCCCCAACAAATAAATTCTCCACCAAAGGCAAGCTTGCATAAACTTTGCTTTCTGGTCTTTATAATCCACTACTAAGTGTTACTACTTAAGATCCAGCAATAATTAAGCAGAATCTATTGCACTGTAACTAGTCTGGTTGCAATGTTAGCCTCACAGTAATCTCTATTAACACTGCAGTGGTATCTTGTGATAATTAATTAAATAACTGGTGTAAACACTGTAGCTCAGGATTAGCACAGGCAGGGGAAAACATCCAAGTTGTTGGAGGTTTGTACAAGCTTCTGTTGACTACAGTCATTTCCAGTTGCTTTTGGGATCAATAGCAAGTACTGGCAGAGAGTGTCAAGTCAATGTCAGCCAGCTGGATTAATTCTGAGCTCATTATCATGAGTTATAAAGGTCAAGAAGGAGGCAGTGTTAAACCTTTTTTAGTCCAAATTTATATTAGGGCAGATAAATAAAAGTAGATTAGTGTTTTGGAGACTTTTCCACCTTCTTTGCAAAGCTACTGTACTTGTGACTTTGCTGTGAATGTGATCACAGTTCTTTCTTCCAGTATTCAAGATCCATCTTGCAGGAACTTTAGCAGAGTTCACTTTTTGATACAGCCCAAAGCAAGGTTAGGTGCTACCTGGAAATGTCCAGTGGAACTATAACTGAATTGACATGAAAACCAAGCTGCTCCAATCTTTAGAAGTGGCTTGTACTGGCTTGTACTGTCCATTGATATCCCCTGATGGAAATTTGTTCCCTTGGGATAAACAGTGTCTGGGAGTGAGGACTGTGTCCCACGAACTCCCACAAACATCCCAGACTCTTCACCAGTCAGCAGACGTGATAAAGACCAGCCATGCATTTCCTTGTAAAGTGACTGCCTTTGCAGAGCATGCTTGAAGGATGCAAAGGAAACCAGAGATGCAGAGCTAGGCAGCCCCTGGAACAGCTTTTAGACTACAAAGTGATGGCATCCTTCCTTGGAGAAAATTTCCCTGATTTACATGCTTTAGCACTTTGTTAACACTTGTTAGAGTGAACTAAAGCTTCCCTTAAAGATTAAAGCACAGCCCTTCAGTTTTAACAAAAATAATCAAAGGATTGTTTTCTATCTGAACGCAGGAAACAAAGAACTCTCCTGGGAGTTTCTCTTACATCTATGTGATCAGTTACACGTGTTCACTGAATATTACCATGCTGGTGGGATAAAAGAAAACCTTGTGCTAAATCCTGCTCTCACTCCAGCCTGCATCAGGATTTTAACACGGTTGATGTCGATATCAGCTCTTACAAAAGGATCATTGCCAAATACTAAATCCTGCTGAGGTTTGTTTTTTGGGGGTTTGTTTGGGTTTTTTGTTTGTTTGTTTGTTTTTTAACTGTGGAGTAGATGAAGACTGTTTCAGCAGCTAAGGTATTTCTTAATGATGATATGTTTCTTACAGTATCAATTACTAGAGACCCTCTGGGGTAGGTGCAGCAAGCATGGGAGAAAAGCACTAACACAGCACATTTACACGTCCACGGTGTTCAATTGTTGTTTGCCAGAGCAAACTTTGGAAAATCAGCTGAAAGGAACAAAGCACTATAATACTGCACACTTGGGATGAGATTTTATTTCTCTTTAAGTTAAAATAATTAATGGCATCTACTAAAAATGCATAGCTTTTGGAGCCTTAATCTACTGGATAAATACTACTGTAGATTATTTAGTTCAAAGAAAATCACGACAAACCTACTTGGGAGTGGGCTTGGCCAGAATTATTTTACACAGAATAATTTCTTTCAGGGATTCAAAAAAAAAACCAAAAAAAAAAGTAGCCTAAACACACACTCCTCTCAAGACCCTGCATGTAAGGGGTGATACAGAGAGCCTTACCTGCCTGTGCAGCTGTAATTAGAGCCGTGTTCCCTTCGTTGTCCTGCCAGTTCACGTCAAGGTGAGGGCATTGTGCTAAGGCTATTACAATATCCACATAACCTTGGTAACAGGCAATGATAAGACCATTCTGTAAGCAAAGTATAAAATGATAGTTAGGCTTGCCAGACTGAGAAAAGTTCACTACAGAAGCTTACTAGACAGCTTTTTTTTTTCTTTTTGTTTTTTTTTCCCCAGAATGGAGAACTGAAAAGGTACCAGCACAACTAGTGATCCACTCCAGGCACAATGTTCAGATCCAAAACACTTCTTTTTATCTCTGCCCTTTGGCAAGTAATGTTTGCTAGTCCTCAGAAATACCTAAGAGAGCAGGTATTACATTAAGCTACATGCAAAGTAACTGTTTATAAATGGCTTATGCTTATATGGCTATATACTCAATACCCAAATGAGAATAAATCTGATTTTATTATGTAATAAAATGAACCCAGCAGGTAAGATGAACTGGACCTGCTCTGAATATTAATGCTCTGAAAAATGACTACTTGTTTCATGAAGAGGAAGTGGAAGGCAGGAGTTGTGTTCATACTGCCTGTTGCTATCTTTAAATAATTCAAATTTCCCATTAGAACTATGCCTCCCTTTTTTATAATCATAAATAAAATTAAATTGCTTTTAGAGGTCCTGTTTAATGTGCTTTATGACAGCTGGAGGCTGTAAAATTTCCAGGAGGAAGCCAAGCCAGCAGGTAAACCGTGTAACTATGCTTGGTACCCAGATAGTGTTTCACTCCACAGCAGCAAACTGACAGCTTCCCTAAAATACAGCAAAACACCACTTGTCATTAATTAAATGGAAGCACAGTGCTTAATCCTGGCTGCTCTCTTGACCACTGGGATTAAAGCCATTATCTCCAGTCTTCGGGATTACTTGGGCAGCCCTCGTTCATCTGCCTGGGGCTGCAGGGTGCAGAGAAGGGCAGGC
>VZUA01042102.1:5212-17179 GCA_013401035.1 Horornis vulcanius
AGTTTCAGGACATTATCTTTCCAAAAAAAGTTTCAGATAAAAACATCCTCACTAATGGTCCCAGACTCTATTCTGATAAAACTCTGCTGGTCACCACATTCTGCAAAATTGAGGTGTGAGGAAGGGAGAGTAAATGGATCTTAAAAAGGGTGCTGTGGCACTCCAACCCCTGTGTTCAGTGAAGAAAGACCAGATAATAATTTTATACATATGTCCCATAGGAACGTTGGTTAAGGGGAGCTTGGCTCAGTAGATTTTTTCCATGAAGGCACTGCCATCTCAAAAGTGTTGCATGACATTTATCCAGAAGGAAAATGTGGTTTTAAATCTAAATAGCTCATGATATACACTTTAGAGTATTACTACTAGCTATATTCTCAATCAATGTGATACATTATTTTGGCTTCTCTAGATGAATAATTGCAATTATCTGAATTGCAAGCCATATTTTTCATAATGAGCTCTGGCTTCCTGTGTTTGTTGTCTTCTTTTTGCTCTGGCAATTTTGACATGTCTCCAGTAACACTATGCTAGTATCACTTAGTGTAGGACCCCTCCATTTATCCTCAGGGGACACCTGCTCTTTTTCCCTTTCCTGTACACATTTGGGATGAACAGAAGGTTGAGGGTCTGCTCATGTTCCTGTGACTCGACTTTGTGCAATGGATCACAGACACACCATGATGTGTGGGAGCACAGCTCCTCACTTAGCAAAGCTCCTTATGGGCTGTGTTAACACAGCATTCAGTACAGGTTTCCCCTTATAGTTTTAGGAGCAAATTACAAAGATTTATAGTCTCACTCAGTTTACAAAATTCTGTAGCTCTCATCTGGTATATAATTGAACAAACCCTACCTCCAAAATGCACAATTAGAACTACTTAATCATCAAGACAACTTCCATGAATAGTCTTTTGATAAAGGACTTTCTTCAGAGACTGGCTCATTTTTCTAACTGGAGAACTTGTGTGATACAACGTGCTTGCACCTGCCTCTCCTGCTGTGAACACAGCCTGCCTGGAATTGTCCCTATGGGAGCATTTTACGGCTTTGCTACTATGGACTTTGCTCTTAGATGCATAAATGGCAATCTCCTCCTCATCAAGACAGAACAGGACAACATTAGAGATGATCCTCAGGATTCCTACAGCCTGACCTTCGCCCAAGGCATAGGTTTCCTGAAATTCACTTCCGAAAGTGAACTGGGTAGTTGTGAGATGCTCTTGGCTTTCAAGGTGCACAACATGATGTCAATCCTCTCCATGCTTTGCAGCTGACAGCTGGAAGGTTTTATTCTGGAACCTGCCTGACCTCAAGTAATAAACCTTGTGCTGCTCTCCACTAACCATGCCAGAAATACACAATTACATTTCCAGTATGTAAATCTCAGAACCTCTCTTTCTTAATGTCTAAATTTGTTGGCAATTTTTATATATTATGTGTGAGGTGTTACAAATTACAAATACTCTAAAGGAAAGGTTTTGCTGACCTATAAATAAAACTTCCAGCAAGTGAACATATGTACATTCTTAAAATATGAAACCCCAATTCAGTTCTGCTTATTTTCTTTATCAAAAAAGCATTTTTACTATCACTTTTAAATAACCTCACAATCTCTTTCTGTTTTACTTAAAAAACCTTAGTTCTGATTTTTGTGCTAATTAATTCTAAACTCCAGAATTAATATGACAGAATTTCGACTGACTGAGGGCCCCCACAAAGCAAAGTAAATATAGATGAGTTTGAACGATGGAACCCCCAGAATAATTAAGTAAAAATCCAACATTTTATATTTCTGCATGGAAAAGATGTTAAAGAGTAATGGAGAGGAAACCAGCACTGATGTCAGCACTTACTTCTTGATCCTTTCACCAAAGGAAGCGATTTCATCTAGGATATTCTGGACAGTGACACACACCTCCTGAATGGCATAAAGTCTATTCATAAATCCTTTCTTTTCACTGTCCTAAATAAAAGAATAGGAGTAGTTGAGTACAAGAATTTCTGACTGTAGGAAAGGGATTGTGTAGCCATCAGTTAAGTTTCAAAGGGTCCTGTGTTACAGATTCATGTAAAAGGAATTGGTAAAACCCGGCAATAAAAAGATGATTTCTTGTCCTGTAAGCAGAGTTATTGCAATATGTATGGTTTGGTATATATGCTGAGCTCCAGACAATTTTGTCTGTCACTGCATTAGTTTCTAAACACATATTTGAATAAGCCAGGTCTCTAGGTTTTAAATATGCTGAAGGTGCCAACCTTGTATGTTGTATGCTCTTTCAAGTGACAAGAGTCATAAGGAGGAATAAAGGCAGTTTGTTGTTATGTTGGTTGATGATGTTGAGCTGATGTAGGCAGAGGAAAATAAAAATTTCTGGAAGGCTCTGAGCAAGAAACCAGAAAAACTCAGCTCCTACAAAGAGCTGTTCTTTTTCCCTCAAATATCTATCTCTAAATCCAGACATGTTTGCAGCACTAAATCCACTAACAATACTGTGTTAGATGGGATTAAAATGAAATATAACCATGAAAAAAAAAAAGTTTCTCTTCATTTTCTACAGACTACAGAAAGTTATGTTCAACATTTTCAATGGCTTGTTGTCATATTACCCTATATAGTTTGAATGTAATTATTGTTTTCTGAAAATAAGAAATGGAAAGAAAATTTTGTACTCTTAGGAAAATATTTCATTAAAGAAGCTCAACTTTTTGTCATCAGAAACCACATGATACAACAGTCTCTGTAATTGACTCCAAAGTTCAGTATCTAAGAAATATATGTTGCATTTAATTTTTCTTTTCTTCCTCTGATGTTTAACAATCAGACAGTATATTTGTCCACTCATTATCTTGACATTTTTACTATCTTAATTAATTAGATTAGAAGAAAACATGATTTATCATTTAACCATTTCAACATCACTGGTTCTGCAATGATGTTGTCAAGATTACCTGTGAAGACATTTGAAAGTATTTAGTTAGAGAACACAGATTATCTAAAAAACAACCGTAAGAGAAGCAGACAGACAGAGATGAGAAAACTACTTTCAGTGGTTAAGTGTAATTTATAAACCAAGAACTTCAGACAAAGCAAAACCACCAGTTTCTCAGGCAATGTTAAAGACCTTATATTCTCATGTAAGATTAATAATTATAATATGACAAAGAAATATTTTTGTTTTCTGAGAATGGGTACAATGGATCAGAACCAGTGATATCAACTACATCCAGCGCTGCACAGCAACACAGAGTCATTTATGTAAGTTATTTCCTTAATATTTACTGCATTCTTGAGGCCTTTGCAATGACACCATTATTCTCCTCAGGCATACAGTTTCTAAAGTTGCACATCATATATGCAGCATGCTTCATTTGTCATCAGGAAACAGGCACCTGTTCAATTCCTTCATGTAAAACCTGTAATTCTAGTATAATGTTTTCTTGTATAGTATTAGTGACCAATAAGCCATACTGATATTTTTCTGCTTTCTGAATATGTATACCCCTTGCCTCTTCAATTTTGTTTAAGAGATTCTGCCCTCTATGTAAATTTATTTTGATTTATAATTAACTTGTGTGAGAAAAGAATTATGTCACTCTAACAAAACCAGTACCCTTTGCTGGCATATCCAGAACTCAAGGGGGGTTAACTACAAAAGTCCTGAGGCTGTTTTAATTTATAAGTATCTTACATGATAAATTTGTACCTTTATTCATGTCATGATTTAGGAATGACACTCTCCAATTCAGAGCTCTCACTTAGACTCTCCGAATCCTGCTGCTGCATGCTCACTCCCTCTCCCTCCCCACCCCCATGGTGGGCTGGCGAGGAGAACTTGAGGCACAAAAAACTCTGGTTGAGATAAAAATAATTTACTGGGAACAGCAATGAGATAAGGAAATGAACAACAACAGCGACAATATTAAAAACAAAAGTGTACGAGAGAGAGAGGGAGATTTACATGCAAAATGCTCTCTGCAGAGCCCGACCAGACCGCAGCCACACCACCCTGACTGCTCCCTCTGGCGGAGCCAGTGCCACACTTACTCAACCAAATGGAATCCCTCCTCCTGGAAGAGAATCCCTTTCCCCTGCCCCCAGCAACCATGTGAGATGGTAGAAAGTAAACTCTGGGTTACAGCCATGTCCCTCCTGGCCACTGCAAAAATTCATCCTGTCCTAGCCGGAACCAGACAATCCAAAAATATATCAGTTTTAAATAATTTCCCACAAAAACCATACAGACAGAAAGAGACAGAGAAAGGGTAACTATCTCCAACCCATTGCTCCTTCTGAGCTTAAAGGAAATTTGTTGACATACTTTGAGGCAGGATTAGACAAAACAGCACAGGAAAGATGAGGTAGTCAGAAGGATCATGGTTCATCTTTGCTTAAACTATTCCAACTATTCCCACATGTTCCACAACTACTAACTGGTTTTTACTTCCAGCTCCAAATATTTGTGTAAAAAATAAGCTGGGAGAGGGAAAACTGTGCTTATTTTCTTCCAGCAAGATGCCATGTTATCAAATACAACACACGAGCTACCTAAAGTACACCAAGGTTCTTAATAATTAATTTTTCAAACACTACTGGCATTTCCTTTCCAGAGAAAGATGGCATGAGAGACTGGAGGAGATCGCTGTCTTGAAACATTTCAGTTGCACGTGTGGGGTAATGAGTAATACAAGCCTCGCCCTATTGAGGTGGTGCATTGCTCCATCCACCCCAAGCCCTAGAGCCCTGCAGTGGCACGGTGGAGGCAATTTGCCAGACCTGCCCCTGGAGCCCCTAACCCAGCCTCAGAGTGGCTACCAGATGTCCCCACCAGGGAGAAGGGACCAGGAAAGCTGAAGAGTACTCATGCTAGAGCATGAGGCAAGTATGTCTTGACCACTGGAGCCAGCAGTGGTAGTTATGTTTGTTTGTTTCTGTATCTCTTCCATCTTTCTCTTTGTTCTTTTTCTTCCAATTCCTTCTTCTTGAAGTCCAAGTAACTTAAAATCAGATGGGTTGGAGTTTGTCAGGTTAAATGGACTTGGAGCTTGCTAAATTCATGCTTTGTGAAATGCTTTATGTTGATTCAATGTTGCTTTAAACTTTTGCCAAAGTTCCCTGATTTTCTGAAGTTGCCAGTAAAGTTTTTGTTGTTTTGACTCTTGAGGAATATCTTGTCAGTATTTTTCCTTTGTGTCTAGCTCTGGTAAAAACAAAACAAAACAAAACCAAACCCGTAAGCCCCTTTAAGGGACTTGGCAAGAGAGTTCTAGGGCCTTGAAGATGGGCTGTGACTGGAATCAATTTCATCATTTGCATAACTACAACTGCCAATTTTCTAGACATAATTGTCATTTAAATAGTGGATAAAATTTATAATACAAAGCTAACAAAGCTCAATACAAAGCTCTATTACTATTTCATTTGTGTGATTTGTTTGCAGTAGGCTTAAGGTATCTGAAAAGCAAGAGGCTTGCTAGGGCATGGTTGTGAGCACAAACTAGAGTCTGTGAAAGTAGAGTCATATTGATGTTGGTGGTCTGACCTGAATTTTAAAAAGGGTATGAACCAAAAGTAAAGACTGAGATGATGTCCTCCCCCCCTTTCAGAGGATATTGTAGATTAAAGATTGAAATGCTGTTTGGCGAATAGTAATACTTAACACACTGATTTTCAGCCAGAACTGTATTTCCTTTTGGTGAAACCTAAGCAAAACAAAGTAAATTACTAGCTCTAGACTATGTCGAGCTAATTTACATAAATCCCTAAATAAAATTCATGTTTTGTGAGTCTTTTTCATTCAACATACTGTGCTTCCAAACCTATGACAAAATAAGGTGATTTCAGAAAGGATTATATCTGAAACCTCAAACCTCTCTCCTCTCCAAGTGAAAGTGCATTTAAAAAACCAACATTTCAAATGACTGGAAATGTGGGAGAGTTAGAAGAGGAAAGGAAAAAAAACCAAACAAACCAGTTTTAATTACAGAGAATAAAAC
Source organism: Horornis vulcanius (assembly GCA_013401035.1). Classification (NCBI taxonomy): domain Eukaryota; kingdom Metazoa; phylum Chordata; class Aves; order Passeriformes; family Scotocercidae; genus Horornis; species Horornis vulcanius. The sequence goes on from VZUA01042102.1 coordinate 11,210, forward strand.
TGAAGATTTTATGGTGGATAACTGTCCTAGCAACTTCTTTGGAGAGAAAGGCACAGATCATAAGAGGAGAGTTTTGAGAATAGAAGCAAATGCTGAAATTTTTCAAGATGGTGGCTGGGAAAAAAAAAAAAAAACCTCCAGATGGATCTTCCCAAAACAACCCTCATTGCCCAAGCTGGTATGATAGAGCACCTCTGCACACAACATAGCAACAAGGTCCTGTAACCAACAAGTCAAAGCCAGACTAACTGGTGATGGACCCAGAGAGTGGATACAACATCAGCACTGGTATGCATTCAGTGGTATGGTCCTGTCACTTGGCCACCAGAAGACACATGAACTCCTGGTTGCTTGTGTCATAGATTACCTGTTGTAAGGCCCCAATAAAACTACTTTACAGTGGTTCCTCTGCTCTGGGTTAGATGCACGGGAGAAATGGAAACCAGATATTCTCAAGAGGTCAAAACAAGACAAAAGTTCACTGGCAAACTTTAGAAAAATCAGAGAATTTTGGCAAAAGATTTAGTATAACATCCAACCAATATAAAACACTTGGGCATTACCTTGGCCCATCCAGCTTAGGAAACTTTAAACCTGTTCAATGTTAAGTTACCTAAAATATTCCAAAAAGATGGAATTGGAAGAAGAAAGCGAGAAAAAACAGAAAATATATAGAAAAACACACATATAGCTCTCAGCTCCTGGGTTCCAGTGATGTTCAGACAGAAATGCCAAGATAGAAACCCCAAAATCAGGTAGGGTGAAGACATTTGCCAGCCTCCTGCTTGGCCTTAAATACCCCTTGGCTTTTGTAGGCCCTCCTCCCAGGTGGGTCATTTGGCTGGTCATCTGGCCACTCAGGAGTTGGCTTAAGAAAGAGTAGAGCCCTGCCTCTGGTGTGCCATGGTTGGCAGCTCTGCCAGGTTGGGATACTGGCACTGAGGGTGGAGGGTGTGGGGCAGCTCACTGTCCCACCAGGGCAAGGCCTGACCCCATCTCCTACACTCAGGCATCCAAAAACACCTCAAACATCTAGGCTCTGTCACCTGTAGCAGCAAAAGTATAGCCCTGCTGCTATCAGTAAAAAGCCCCTCTAATCTTCCTTGACTTTTAATAACAAGCCAAAAAATCTCCATTGTTTAAACAGAAGCTTCTGCGAGAAAACTCTTCAGATTATTTCAACTAATAATTGGTGTCCAAAGTAGAGTCCATAAATAGGCACCCACATCATCCCTCAGCAGGATACTCAGCCATACACAGGCCTCTAACACTGTGGCAGACTTCCCTCTGTGGACTGATGAAATAGAGCCAGAAGTAGTTGGTAGTAAATGCATTAGTTCTTTATTGGCAGGAGTCATTAGTACTGCCAAAAACTAATAAAAACATAAAGACACAGACTGTGAAATACTGGTTTATGGTCTGACCACTGCTCAAAACCCCACCTCAGTAAGTACCTTCCAATCCCTAACCACTGCTTTCTGTGAAGCCACAGAAAAGAAGATAGTAAGCCAACACTGTTTCAGCTCTGGAGGTATTTGATCTCTTTAAAGTCTTCTGAATCTCTATCAAAAGGTGTCAGATCTGGTGACAGACACCCAGTTAAGTTTTTGTTTTATCATAAGTAGGAGATAAGAAATCCTGTCCATTTCTGGTGAGCAACAGAAAGCACTCTGGGAAAGGTTTGACTGAAGGCGAGGTGAAAAACAGGTCCTGTAACCAAAGAATGGGTTGCATGGCTGGTGTGTGGTTGCCTCACGTGTGAGGCAGTGACTGGGGAGACGCATGGACACCATGTGATCAGAGAGCTGACTGTGTAAAGGAATGTGTGAACAGCAACACTGCAGGGGCAGGCAGCCAATGCACACTGGTTTTGTTTAAGTTTAGAGCATAGAAAAGCTTGCTTTGCTGCAATAAACGATCCTCAGAGTGAGCGAGACAGAGGGCTGCGTGTCTTTGCTCCCCATCAAATTCTCAGGTAAATGGAAGGAGGACAGTCAACCATGATGATATTGTTATCTTAAAACTGACTGTGGAAGCAAGTCTTGAGGTAAGGCTGAATAGTCTATGGGATATGGAGAGGTGCATGATGTGACCTGAGGCTGGCCTCATCATTACATCCTATAATGAACTGAGAGAGTCAGGTTATTTTAACTGTTCTTCCCCCTTGCAGGCTATCACTCATGGAACAGTACAACCACATTATTCTTCCCAATTCTTAAATTGAAAAAGTATGGGAAGACTCTCGGAGATATTAAAACTTTTCAATGGTACCTTAATGATTCAGAAGTTCCCACCCTTTCAGTAAGCCAGATTGTAACTCTTGAGAATTCCACTTATTTCAAATGGTGACAGATAGCATGTTCAGCAGTTACCTGGGTATGTTCCCTCTTCAGCATCAGCAAAACAGAAAGCCTGTTTGGTACTTGTTACGGGTTAACACGGTTTAGTTTTCTGTTGAAGAAAAATATGTAATATCGCTCTGCCAGGACCCTAAATTCTCTTTAGAAAAGATGAACACCCATTAGAGGCCAGTTCTTGGCTATTGGCATGTGGTTTGACCACTGCAAAAAACAGGATGTGACTTTTGGTAATACCCATATAAGGCTGAGAATGTATTGGAGCCGTCTCTTTCTCTCTGGGTGAGGCCCCCTGTAAGACCACGTGGCAGCCACCACACGGGCCAGGCCTCCAGGAGCTGCTGCCCCCACTGTGGGGGAGCGACCCAGCCATGCCTGGGCTCGATCACAGCAGAGGAGGGGAGGAAAAGCCCTGGCAGCAGCTGCCCGTGTCGCTGGCTGGGGCTGGGAAGATGTTCCTCCTCCCTCCCACCTCCTTCCTCGGGGAGCAGCCCTGAGCGGCCCACGCTGTGAGACTGAGGGGTGGAACAGAAGGCATCCAGCAGCCTCCACACCGGCATGGCTTGAAGAAATTTGCAGCCCCTGTGACAGGGACCACGTGTCCACCGCAGGCCTCTTTAACTCTTTCCTGCCAGCAGATGGAACCTCTAGAGCCCTGGCCTTTCCCGGAGTGAAGACAAGACAAAGGGATTGAACCATAAAGAGACAGCTTAAGACTAAGTCAGTGAAGAGAGAGTGAAAAGACTATTTGGGGCTAAAGAAAAGGAGTGCACTAATTAGGCTGGACATTTCTAGTGAGCTATAGAGAATGGACTATTTTTTCCTGTGTGATATATCTTATGGAATAATTCGTGGTTTTTGTATGGTATATGGTATAAAGTCACTCATGCTTAAGAAAAGCGTGTCCAGGGATTGTGCTGCCTTTGCAAGTAACAGGGGAAGAGACCCATTTTGCAATAGAAAGAAGGGTGGCACCAAAAGGAGATGGGTCTCCTCCTAAGATGGGCCTGACAACGACCCAGTGATCAACACTTGATATGCATCTGAGCAACATCATCAATAGCCTGCATCCCAGTATCAGGGGTTCCGTAAATCTAATCAAACACCCATCCCTTCCCGGAAAGCTGTTCAGTGGATCAGCAGCAAAGAAAAGAGACTACATACATATTCAAGAGAAGAGGAAAGGACAAAAGGAATGAAGTAACTCATTGTCCAGCCGAAAAACTGTATAAAAACAGACCCTGCAGAGACAGGCTCTGTGAACGGAGAGAGACTCGGTGCGATAGAGGCCAAATCTCAGTTCACCCAGTTCCGACCCTGGGCTCGGAGCTGATTTCTTTTGTTTGTGGCTTTCTCGGACTTTTTCTCTGGCAATTATACAATAATTTTAATTTATTGATAAAAGTGGCTGATCATTTGTAATAAATCTGGTGACCCTGACGTGATCCAATTTTGGCGTCCGCGGTCCCCCTTTTTCAGTGCCCCGCTGAATTGAGCTGCCTGGTGGATCAGGGAAGCCCTGGAGAACCAACTGGACACTGAACCAATTGAGAAGCCACAGTCAAAAGGGGATACAGGAGAAAAACTATCGCAAAAGCTCTTGGAGAACTCAGGGAAGACCCAGGGAAAGAGGTCTTCAGAACCACGGCACAGTTTCCAGTCACCAAAGTCTATGTGTACGAAGAATCCACACAGGAAAAGGAGCCATGAGTACCGTGTGGTTGAGTGGGGTGACCAGGCATGAGAGTGAGACGTGATATTATCATGAAGCGGATGTGGGCCCCAAGATCACATTTCCGTTCTCCTGTGAGGGAAATGGTCAGTCAAGGGGAAAGAGGATGTAAAAATTCACTTCGCATGGAACTCGGGGAGTTTGGATGTCGGTCACAGGTAAGCTAAAAGGTAAGGGATGTCTCTAGGAGTTCAGAGACTGGTAAGTCTTTTAGTCTAGCACCGGGTAGGTCCTGGAGAAAAAGGAAAAAAAATCAAGAGAGCTCATTATCAGCCGAAAACCCGCAGGTTGGTTCACTGCCAGACTAGTAGGCTGGTAATCCAGAATAAAATTAGGCAGAATACAGTACCAGTTGAAATTTAAGCATTTGTGTAAGTAATTAAACAGGATGAATGAGACATGACGTAGGTCACGAAGTGAGTGTGGACTCCTGATGAGCCGCAGTTCCTATACCCCACGAGGGGTAAGGTCAGCAAAAGGAGGAAGTGATTCCTGCAGGAACTCATTGTGTACATAAAATCCGAACCACGGAGAGAAGGGGTTTGGACTTTGGTCACAGCAAGGCAAAAGGGGAGAAGTGAGATGCCCTCGGCGGGTCAGAGGGATGAGTAAGCCTTCCTGCCTCACACAGAGCGAGAGAGGGGAAGTGAAAAGGAAAGGGAAACCATCTGAAGTTGAGGAGGAATGGTAAGCCTTTTTGACCTCTCTAAAAATCGTTAAATTAGGCACCGTAACCCCCGGGGCCACAGTCAGGGGAGAGAAATTTGACAAGACCTAACAGGGCGGGGAGCACATTACCGAATAAACCCTGCAGGAAGGTCCCCTGATGGCCAGTAGTTTGGCAAAAAGAAACAAAGTTAACCTGGCAAATAGGTATATGAACCCCCCGTGGACAGTTTTCCAGGGCTCTGGGGATTAGGTCAGAAAGAAATTAAAAAGAGCAAATTTGAAGTTGTGAAATCAGGAGAGATGAGTCAGAATCAAGAGTTAAGCTTGACAATCAAGAATAAGGCTTGGGAGTCCTGTGACAATTTACCTCCCCCGCCTCAGCCTGTGGAAGAGGCTGTAAGACCAACTGCTCCTCCTGAAGCTACCTATTTTCCTCGCTCAAAAAGAACACAGAGTAAAGCAAAGAAAAATATCAATAGTAAGAGTAATAAAAATGAGAGCAGAGAACACCACCCATTTTACTGAGAGGAGTACCAACCACATTAGGAATTGTTAAGTTCATTAGTGCTCCCCTTAACACAGGGGACGTAAAGAAAGGACTTAGAAAGTTGAATGATGAGCAAAAAAAAAAAATTACAAAAAAGAAAGAGAGCTTGAGAGGTTAGATGAGAAAGAATTAAGAGAAAAAGGGAAAGTGCAAAAATTGTTAAAAGAAACACAGAAGGCCTATGTGAAAAGAAATAAGGAGAAACAGAAGATTTATGTGAAAAAAGATAAAGAGACTGAAGTTAAAATAGTTGTTACAGTTGTTAGAGAGGGTCAAAAGCAGGAGTATCCCGAAAGCCCCATAAGATCAGCACAGAACCAAGGAGCCCAAAAGAGGCAGTCTGTCCCACTGAGGGAGACATCAGAGAGTCCTCAGAACCAACGCCCTGAATGTTATTATTGCAAGAAGAAAGGGCATTTAAAAAGTGATTGTAGAAAAAGAAAGCAAGACAAGAAGATCTTTAAAGAAAACTAGGAGCTCTTTATTTTGGCATCCAAACCACCACCCAAGACCTTGATGAAATCAGAAATAAGAGCCCAGAAAAGATGGTAGCAAAAGAAAAAACAAACAAACAAACAAAACCCTTTTAAAATCACTGTTATTGAATAAAATGTAAAAATAAAAAGAGACTAAATTGTGTGAGAAATATGTTGTTTAAGAGAAAA
>VZUA01042103.1:10044-20921 GCA_013401035.1 Horornis vulcanius
TATTGAAATGAGATAAAGCTGTGTAGCTTCTATTCATATGGAATTTCTGTTTCGTTATTGTCAGCTTAGATGCTCTAAAGTGTAGCTAAAGCTTGATTAAAGAACCCATTTTTTTCTGTGTGCTTAGCATGCATCATTGGAAAATTTAAGTAACCCACTGGAAAAACAATGCAGGAGGCTGCAAGCTTTCAGAGTCCTTCTATCAACATAAATTTGACACTGGAAAACACAGAGTGGTAATGTGAAAGACCTTGACATGCATTTTGATGGCAAAANCCTCCAGTTGAACTGTAGGAGTGGAGGAATCTTTTCCAGGGCCAGCAGCAAAAAGCATTGCAGCACTTAAATTTGCTTAACTGGGGTAAAAGAGTTGACCAGCACATGAGGTATTGGAGAATTGCACAGAAAGGGCACAATTTCCATTCGTGGTTTTTAACCAATCCAGGTTTTCCTAATTGGCCATGTAAGATCTGGTAAAAGCCTTATTTAGTATCATAGTACCTTAATGTTATATTGTCTAGTATTGCAAGTAGTGTTGTATAGTATTCTAGTGTAGTTTTATGTAATCTACAGAGCTTCTGTGCTTTAAAAAATTAATGGCTGCTTCAAGAATATTTACTCTCGGTATTTCTAATCACACCCATTTAAAACCTGGCATTACCATCACTAAGTTATCCCTAACAGTATTGCCTAAGTTCCCTGTGCTAGCCAGAGAGCTAACTACTGCAGCCTCAAGCAATTTTACTCACAAATATTTTACCTCCTTTGGAGAAAAGGAAAAAAACACCACCAATAAAACTACCAGAACAATTCTAAACTACCTCTACTTAGTAACCTGAAGATTCCCCACCTTCCTATGGGCATTGCTGAAGGCAGCAGACCTGGAACAGTGGTAGGTTGCTTGTTCTTAGTGCTGTCAAGCTTTGTCTTTGCTTTGTCAAGCTGCAGAAAGCCCCTGCCAGCGCTGAGCATTTGGCATCATCTCTGTAGCAACAGCAAGTCACTAATCCTCAGAACTCCTCTGTGATGTCAATAGAAATCCCCTCTCTGCAGCAGGAATCCTGGACACATGGGGCTTGTTTATATAAAGTTACAAATAGGTAGTGGTAAGATCTGGCTTTGGTGGTGGTGACAGACAAGTCAGGCTTTCACACATAAAGACACATCTCAAAAAAACAGAACACCTTTTGTATGTTTAGTGCTTGTGTGTATCTTTACGAATTTGTGTATTTTTGTCTTGTTGGGTGAGATAAGGAATATTTCTTACAGAATCTACAGCCAGGTGACTAATGCTGATCTCTCCTCAGGAGACAGAACAGAAGATTTCCCCCTAATTTAAGCGGATTATGATGACAAAGGACTGAAATGATTTTAATCTAGCAGCCCTCTTCTGGGAAAGAAACTTGTTTCAACATAAGAAAACAGAACCATGGGATTAACTATGCTGCCAGAAACTCTATAAGGAAGCTGGGGAAGAGGACATAGTAAAGTCAGCTTGTATATCAGTTGTTTAATGTATGCTTATGGTTTGATAGTTTATTTTTAGAATGCACCATTAATACAGCACAAAAATATTTCAATGTATATAAATACTGGAATTTAATTGCCTTTGTAAGGGACATTGTTAGGCTACTGATGTAAAGGCTTTTGATCTGGCACAGTAACATTTTGCTTTTAATTTCTGCATCACCTTTTTGTGGCCACATGACAGAGGAGCACATCCTGAACTACCTGTAGCCCTGCTGAGGTGAGCACCAACCTTTGGTGGCTTCCCTCTGACCAAGGACCATGAGGAAGCAGCATGCAGCACACCAGGCAGTTTATAAAAGTGTCATTTTGAGGGACCAAACCTCTAGCTACTTCATGAATATTGTTGAATGTATTTTCTTTAGAGAGTGGGAGTTAACCTGAGGAAGGAGAGAAACACAATATTGTGTTCTATCCCTCTAAAATATTCAATGTCAAGTTAAAAAACTGCACTTAGGAGGGAGTGTGAGGAGCCATTCCCACCCACCAAACTCAATCCAGGTTATCAATAACTTCTAGTTAGGTAGCAGCAGGAAAAAAAAAAGCCCTCCACGTTGTCAAATCTTACTTCCCATCTTCACAGAAGCCATGTCATACAGCCTTCAGAAATGTGTCAAGCACTGCTTGAAGGAGAAAAAACAAGCTCCCTTTCATCTTGGACTACCCTAGTTTGAAGGTTACGAGATAACAAAGTTGTTCTAATGATTAGGAACCCTCTAATTTACAGCCTGAAAATGTATTTCCGAATAGTGTAATCCAGAATAGTCTGCAGTTCAACATTCCTCTGTCAGCCCCTCTGCACCCTGAGTGACATTTGGGCCTTGTTTTGCACAAGCTAAGCCATGTCTATTACCCTGCCTCTAAAACCTTTGATCCCAGTTTTCCTGAAAATCAGGGCTGGTCCATATCCCAGTCTGAGCTCTCACTTGTGTGCAATTTCCCTAGCCATAAAGCAGGGGCAGATACCCATTTACAGCACAAACAAAGTTTTAGATCTTGTAATGTGCTATATGCACCTCATGGCACACTAAATCTGTAGCTTCAAGCTGGTAAAATCATGTTTGCAGTTGTGCCTTCCAATAACATTTATTACCTATAGCTGAGAAGCTGAGCCTGCTCTGGGAGCTGCTCTACACTTCATTTTCCTCTGGAAAACCATATGGAATTGGATTGAAGCCCTTTCTGCTCCCAAACAATCTGAGAGGAGCCTGCTGCACTATCTGTGATGCAGGTGTCTGCAAACTTCAAACTCCTGCCAAAATAAACTAAGAAATTTTCTTTCCCTTTTCTGGGAGTGATCACTGCCAGTCAGACATGAGGAAGAAAGCAAGTTTTGGTGACTTAAGCCCAGGTTTCCCCTAAGAGCCTGGCTTTATGGCAGCGGTCCCTCAGAGACGCTGCTCTCTGCTTCCCTGCTTAGAAGGCCATTGGTAAATCCTTACCAAGGTTTGCATGGCTCAGAGTAGCACTGCTTCCCAGGCCATTTATACATTGCTTCTTTTCAGCATAAACTGCACTTGATTACAAAATCTTTACTCTTTTTTCTCATAACCAATGATTTTTAGGTTTTAGCTATTTTAATGCTTTATTACTAACAAGAATTTTCTCCAAAAAATGTTGAACCCTCAAGCCTAATATTTTGTGACTTCTTCCATCTTCAGACTCAGCTAGACTACCTACAGGCTGTCCTAATTAAGCAGAATCTGAAGGAGCTTTGTTGTAGAGAGGAATTTGAGCTGGTGCCACGCAGTGCAGCAGACCTCTGACCAGGCTGGCACAGCCCACAGCCATGCCTGCCAGTTCTCATGACCCCATCCCTTCCCCCTCAGGGACATTCTAAAGGCCAAGGGAATGGGCATCACCTTGGCCTGCTCTGAGCATAAAGCAGAGAGCAGAGCATAGCTCTGCTTTGAAGTCATCACTGTACAGTTACCTGCTTTGATTTGCTGTCTTAAAGGTAGATGTCATGTGCTTCATCTCCTAAATTCCTTCTCAAGGTACTTGTAAAAGTCAAACTAGGTGGTAGACAGGCATCTGTCTCAAAGCCTCTGCTGAAAGAGGTGGAAACTGCAGATTTTGTTTCATAGATGACAGGAATTGGTATTAAGTCTTGTCTCAGCTGTTAGCTACAGACTTCAAAGCAAATTGGTTTTGTCAGCAGAACTGGATAGGTTTCATTTTGTTTGGTACAACTATAAATTGCGATAATGAAAAAAAAACTGATTAAGCCCCCCCCAATTGTCTGGACTCGCTCAAGTTTAGACAGGTTTTGTAAAGAATGAAAGACTATAAACAATGACAAGAAAATGAAACTGAATGAAGTGTTTGAACTTTTTAAATATGTGAAGAAAAAAGAAATCTAGCCAGAAATACATTACTTATAAAAAAAAATCCACTTAAAATTATACAGAAGTTTGTTTTTCAACTATCCTCAATGAAAAATAGACCTTTGTATTGCAGTAACTACGTGACAGTTGAGGAGAAAAATGAAAATGTGTTTCTTCTGCAGCTATGCATTTGCAATGCTACTTACACTTCTATTTCACATAAGCAGTCAATGTTTTTCACTGCTGATTTCTCAAGTCTTTTATAATGTAGCAAGTAAAGAAATGATAGCATTCTGCCTATCACAGCCCAAAAGAGTAAAACTTGTAAGTGGAAGCAGTTAGCCATGGTGTTTAGCAGTTAGTAACAATCTAAATTACAGAAAAAAACAACAAACCAAACTCTTTTAAGAAGACCACATAAGTTCTTCCTGTAACAACTGAAGTGCACATAATTACTATTAAAATATGTGGATCACTACCTGAATTTTTTTAAAACTCCTGAAATCTGAAAAATTGCAATAAACTTGATACTAAAAGGTTTCTTTCCTCTGATCTCTCATAACCTGGGTTTTTCATATACATGATGAGTTTATTCAATAATTGATTTTTGCCAAGTCATGATGTTTTTAAGGCCTTTCAGACAGGGGAGAGAAAAATAAACAAGCATGGCTCCAGGCTAGTGCTTTTGTTGCCTTAAAGGCATTACTTTCCTTCTCCAGAATCCTGCTATTAGGGTACAGTTTGGAAAGTTCATTCTTTATGGGGTTTATATTGGCTTGTATTTTTCTATGAAACCTTTTGATATTTGGGCTCTAAGTTTTTGTTTTTATTTTTGGTTTTTTTTGGTTTTTTTTAACCCTATTCTCCTTATTAGAACCTGTACAAGTGAGACATTTACATGTGTAAAATCAAACCAGTATAGACACCTACATGGTGATGCAGCTCTCTTCATGCCTTCTAGTGAATAGGCACTCAAAAAATGCTAGTTGTTCTACAAATGTTAATGATTAAATGACAGATATGAATAAAGAAAATGGGCAAACAGTTTTGTGCCGCTTCTGTTTATGATCTCTAACTGGCACTAATAACTAAAATTCAGAGACTTCATGCACTAACCATGCGTTGTGCTGTGTGTTCTTTGAAGAGTGAGTAACAGCCTGATATGTCAAAGACTAACCAACATTTCTTTGGGAACTTCATAAATACGATGCTACCAAAATGTTTGTGCATTAGGACTAGATGTCCTGCTGTGCAATTATACTGCTGCTACTGCATAAACATGCCAGTGACGTGAATGGTTACTCAGACTGCTGTAGTAAAAAGAAGGCTTTAGGGAAGTTGCTGCTTTGCTTATTGTTACAGATTAACAAGATTCTGACTTGAAAGTGTAATTGTTTATTTAGGTAAAACTCTCGTCCCATCCTGGACCTTTAGTTACTCAATGATGGAATTTTACTGATTCATAGAAAATTTCAGAGTATAAATATCACACTGTCTTTAGCCTCATTTATAACAGTGTTTGTTTTAGAAGCAGAAAGATACATATTTTTAGCCAGCTGACTGTGTACACCAACAGGAAACTCTGGACTTCTTCTAAGGAAAAATGTCACTGTGCTGGTATACTAGGAAACCACTCTAGAATCCACACAGAAAAGCCCTGCTCACAGTTAGCATTACTATACTGGGTTAAGAAATCTTAAAGGTATGTAAAAGCATGTACACATTAATCTGTACAGACTACAACATTTCCTGCCTACTGCAGTAACTCTCAACATCTCCATCACCAGTGACCATTAGTTTTTAAAATAAGGCTGTGAAAAAAATAATTAAGGAAAACTATCATATTGACAAGTGGCTTAAAACCACCATCATAAAGCAGTCTGTACCTTTGTAAAAAAATTTCAGGAGTCCACTTGTCAAAAAATTGAGGATCTCTTGATTTACTGCAATGGCATTCTTGTTCATAAAATGCTATTAAAAATAGAAAAAGTAGCTCAATCTACCTAAGAAGAAACAAGCTTTTTGCAGATTTTCACAAGTGTTCTGCTCTCACTTTACACAGACACATTTGCCAAAACTTTCAACTAACTGGACCACTGATATGGCTAACTTTGGATTAGGTATTGTCTATGCAAGGGCTGAACAGAAACCTGTTACGGCAAGAGAATCCAAGGTCAATTTTGGTCCTTCTACAAAATATAAGACATTGAGGCCAGATACCAAGAAAACTGTTTCCTTAAGGAGAATTTTGCTCTAAGTAGATAGAGACTAAAATTTGAAGGGACTTCAATTAATTTGGAAGAAGTCCTCTGTACCATTTTAATGATCTAACAACTTTCTGGAAGCAATTACATCTCTTGTATGTCTCACACATGGTATCTAGTGTGACTAAGCAGGTGGAGACTGCTATCAGAACAGACTATTGCAGATGCCATATGGGGAACTCCAGTTTCACAAATATCTGGGGAAAAAGATAAAACTGATTTTCATTCATTTTTAGAAGGAAGCTTCTGGCTTTAGTTCCGTTCTTGCAATCAAGATTACAGGCCAACAAAAAACAAAGAGAAAAGAAAGTCACTGGTTGGTAGCTCTCAATTTTCCACCTCTTTTTCCTACTCTGTGGCAGATACCAGACACCATCAGGGAAAATACTGAGTCTTCCTCTTTTGTTTGACATTTAAACTAGTTCAAACTTCACAACTGTAATCCAAAGACAAGACTTGGCAAAAGAATACTAAGTTCTGACACATGTCTACCCAAAGTTAATTACACTGGGTGTCCTTGCATTCACAATCTACTTCAGTGACATACTATGAAGGGGAACAAGACCATTCACACCGGTGAGGAGCTGTGCTGTTTTCAAGTAGGTAATTGTTTAACAGGACATTTAAGAGGATAAATTTCAGTTAAAGCCGCTTTGTGTTTGCATCACTCCCTTACCTATAAAACCTGCTCACAAGAACTTCACTGGTGAATCCCATGCCTCCCCAGAACTGGAGACAGCTATCAGTCACTTCACGGGTCAGACGACCGGCCTTTAGCTTAGCCATGGAAGCAAATTTTGTCACATCGTTGCCTTCTACATAGAGAGCTAATAAAGAAAAAAGAAGAGATAAAAGAGCAGTCACTCTGGAAATGACCTCCCCATGCTCCTTCAGCCTGACAGGTGCTTTGCACGAGGAGAAGCCCATCTGGGAAGCAGATGTGGGAGCTCACCCACGGCGCGGTGCAGCAGCGAGCGCAGCAGCTCCACTTCGGTGGCCAGCTCGGCCAGGCGGAAGTGCACGGTTTGGTTGTGCAGGACAGGCTGGCCAAACACCTTCCGCTGACGGGTGTAGTCAACAGTCTCTCCTATAATAGTTTCCATTGGTGTCAGGACTGGAAGAAACAAAGCACAGAACAAGACATCATTTTAGCCAGATCTTTTTAGCTTCTTGTTGAAAAAGAAGGCTTTTTTCACATTGTACTACCAACACATTAGGTTTTTTAAAGCAAATTGTTCTGTACACTTAGTTTGGGATGAAGCTTCAATTCTGAGACAAGTCTGGTACCTCCTTGTACCTTGAAGGCATCTATCTCACTTGAGCCCCAGACTGCCAAAACCTGGAGGAGGAGGAAGGGAAGTGGGTAGGAAAGAGGGAGAGTCATAGAAAGCAGTACCACATGATGAGGTAAACTTTATGCTTAGTGTCTCATTTGGGGTCCTAGCAAAAGCTTGTGGCATCCTCTACTTTTGATGCTACCTGTGTCCTGTAGGTTTGTTAAATTCCTGGAAAAATAATCTGAAGGCAGACAGTGTAGTGTGTTTGGTGAGGAATGCTGTGGAAATGTAAATTGAAGGAAACCTATTCTGAGCTCAGGTAACACAAATGGACTGCTTATTACATCTGCATTCTGTGATCAGATCCCAGCATAGAGAAGAAAAAATTCACATCAACTTTAAAAAAAATTACATAATTCTCCTAATGGAAACAGAATGAAAATACGGTACTGCTGTAAAACAGGTGAGAGAGGCAGCAGTTGCTGTTTTAAAGCAGAACTAGTTTGCTGCTTCTTTTGGTGCAAGCTGAGGCATATCCCATTTTAAACATGCAAAAAAAAAAGGCAAAGTGTCTTTTCCAAGGCAAATTACCCTTGAAGTGAATGACTGTGCTATCAGTCTCTTGCAGTATAGCTGTGATAACAGCAGGTACAGAATGTGTGGAGAATTTTGTTTGGCAAACGTGGACCCACGTTACTATGACAAGCAGCAGGGCATGATTTCACAAATCTATCTATATAAGAAGGGCCACATTTTCTCTTTTCAAAATATGTATATCCACATCCATTTGCATTTAGAGTCTAAACCACAAAACTCTGAATATGAAATGCAAAATAAACCCAAACCTTGGACTAGCGTGAAATCCCTTTTCCTACTTGCCAGTTACTCACATGACAGTCCCTTGCAGGAGCCTGGTATGGTTCCACATATCTTTTTGCCTCATTTTCAAGATCAATGCTATTTAAATTTCATCTCTGCACTGCTCTCCTGTGTAGGCTCTGCATCCCACCAGCTCCTCCTGCCATGATTATTCACCATCTCTTCCACAGAGCACCATTTTTCACATGATGCCTCCACATTCCATAGGCTGGTCAGCTTTTCTGATTACCTAAATATTTTCCCCTCCTATCTCATACAACTAACCACAATGCTTATTTTTCAGAAGAGCATATGCAGTAATGTCCTCATTTCTTCTGTGTTAACACACTGTTTTGCCACCCAAGTGCTGGCTTCCTTCCCGGACAGAAAAAAAAAAAAATTCTGTTTTCAGGAATACCTCTTGAATAGAAATACTCTCCCTCCAAAGGACAATGTCACACAATACTGTAGTATGTATAACACCAACAGCTTTTTCACCTGTATGTCCATGGTCTCCAGCTTGAGAAACATAAAGAAAGAGCAAGGAGTATCCAGGCACCACTTGTCCCTTTCCCTCAGACTGAATTCTGGGAATACAGAGAAGTCTGAGCTGCTGGGTGGGAACCTAAACAGTACATGCCAGTGCTAGGAGAGCAGAAGGGAGGAGGAAGGGATAAAGAGGAGAGATTAATCTTGTGTTGGTCTGTCCCAGCAAGGTGCTCCAGCATGGCTTGTGTGGTTCCCAGCATCCAGTACCAGGGAAAGAGGGGATGGGAAACAGCAAAGAGGAGGCAGAAGCAAGATCAGGTGGGAAGAAACAGGACAGCAGCTGTTTAGGTCCTGCTTGCAAAAGGTCTAAAGATCATGAAGGGACTTTGGCCAAACTCTGCTCAGGCTGTCACCACAGATCACGGCTCAGACTGGGGTTCTGGGAAAACTGCTCTTACAGTGTCCACCTCTCCAATTCACTGCCTCCTGCCGGCCCCTGCTGAGCCATCCTCCTGCTTCCTTAGCTGCCATTACTGCCCTTCTTATTTCAAGAACTGTCATTTGCACACAGAAGCAAACAGAGGAAATCTAAGCTGTTCCTGGGCTGCTTCAAAAGAGGCCATCAGGTCAAGGGTCGTGATTCTCCCCCTCTTCTCAGTTCTCCCGAGACGCCATCTGGAGTACTGCATCCACCTCTGGAGCCCACAATACAAAACAGACACTGATCTGTTGGAGCAGGGCCAGAGGAGGGTCCTGAAGACGACTAAAGAGCTGGAGCACCTCTCCCATGAGGATAGACTTAGAGTGTTGAGGTTGTTCAGCCTGGAGCAGTGCAGGTGAAAGGTGTCCCTGCCCGTGGTGGAGGGGTTGGACGTGATGAACTTTAAAGGTCCCTTCCCAAACCATTCTGTGATGCTGATGAGAGGTATTCAGAGCTCTGAGCATAGAGCACAGCTCTAACATGGCAAACCTTGGCTGTGTAGCAAACAGCACCAAAATGCAGCACATCATGAATACCATGACAGCCAACAGCTGTGTTCAGCAAGATCTCATCACACAACACTTTGCCAATCATATGAATTCAGAGAAATGCCATTCGTAATAGGGACCCCCCCTTTTTTTTCTGTGTATGTTTCCTTTTTTTATACAATGTTCCCCACATCATCAGACAAACTTAGCTCCATGGGTTTCAACTGACAGCACATGCAGGAAATGTCACTCTAGGGCAGCCTAAGGAATGCATGGCCGACCACACAGCTGAGAATTGTGAAAGCACTTAAGTTGTCAAATGCAGAATAATCTCTTCCTCGTATCTCAATCCAGCTTATATTATTCCACTTGAAATTTTTGCTCACTGTAAAGACACTTTGTCTTGTAGCTATGTTTCCTCTCAAACGAAAAGGAAATTAATATTTTTCTTAGGTTGTGACTGATCACTCTCTAATGAAACATACAGTGAGTTCTAAGCTGAGCAATCTGATCCTTAAGAACGTGTGTTGCCTATGCAAAAGGATCTGTCATCCTGCTTACTGGCCATGACTCAATGGTGCTCACAAAACTGAAATTGTAGGAGGAAACAGAAGTCATTAGAAAAGTGCCATTCTGCTCTACATGCACACTGAACTCCCTCTTTGTCTCTGAGTTAAGCAATTCACAAAACAACTGTCTGCTTTTTTTGCCATAGCAACATTCTTTTCCTGTGATCGGTGCAACAGGACCTCAAAGGGACAGTGTTGACCAAGTGTCACAACGTGGGAGACACACGGCACCTTTTTTCCTTATGTGAAGCAAGAAACACAGTGACTTTGACCAATGCCTTTGATAATGTGTCACTCAGAAGAAGAGACTACATCTGGGACCAAATTTTGCAATTCCAGAAAGTTAGTTTTCCATTTTTAGTTTAAACCTGTTTGACTTAAAATAGATTTTAAAAGGAAAAACAAAATAAAAGGTGAAGAAAGATACTAGCCACAAAGAAGATAATTAATAAACAAAAAGAAGTCTAGAGCATGTGATACTTGAAACTAAAAATATATAAATCCCCCTCACCAAACAAAGAGAAACAGAACAAAAAACTCCAAACACAACAAAGTAACACCCAGAAAGGAAAAACAGACAAGAATGGCAGTCAACTG
>VZUA01042107.1:36496-57430 GCA_013401035.1 Horornis vulcanius
CAGTCCTTATCTCCAAGACACCAGCAGGTCCCTCCTCCCCTCAGAAGTCCAAGGGTTGGACGTTGACAGCTGAGCTCTGGAGGCATTGCAGAGCTGTCTGTGATAAGGGTGATGCTCACAAGAGCATGAGGAAGAGCTGCAGCAGAGGCCAAGCCCAAGTTCAGCAGGGCTATAACCCAGGAGCTGATGGCCACCTCAAATCTCAATGCCTTCAGCTCAGAGCAGGGCATGCTTCCTTCTCCTTGCTTATCCACAGCAGCAGGTGCCCAAACCCACATTTGGTGTCCTCAAAACACAGCTGAGAAAAAGCAGTTGTCGTGGTGCTGCCGTGCTGATAAGGGATAATGAGTTTGCAGGGTACCCTCAGCATGACAGCAGCACGTGCAGCCATCCCAGGGACATTCCTCAGCCACCCAGAGAGCTGGCAGAACTGTTAATCCTGAGGCATGAATGATCTGAGAAGGAAACTGGAGGAGACACAGGCTGCTGCTTGGATAGAATTGTGGGAGGTGTCTCCCATTCCCACCTTCAACATAAACTCAAAGACAGGAGCCATGGAGGGTCTATGTGCAGCAAACTTGGGTGCAGTGACTACAGACACTGCACTTGCTGCTCAAGCTGATCTAAGAGAAGATTTCATGAAGCAAAGGACTGGTCCAGGGAGGTGGGATGTCCAGGGAATGTCCAGACGTGCCCAGACCCAAAGGTCAGGGAAGGCGGATTTGGATGTTGATCATGGTTGGCATCTTGACCACAGGTCTTGGTACCTTCTGCTGCTCCCAGACACTGCCTGCAGTTCCAAAAGCAGCTAAAATGACAACATCAAAATGCCCAACCTCTCCTCCAACATCCACAGCTCTGTTTCTACATGTTAGTGCCTGCACTAGACACCACCACCAAGTTTTGAATTCCTCTTCAATGCTTTCCTTCCAGGGAGCTGACACATGTGGAGATGTCAGATATCTGTTCCCACAGGTCATTCTGCTGAAACACTGCTGAAACAGCCTCATCCCTGAGCCACTCCAGCAGATGCCATATTAAGTAGTATCATGTTCCAGAGCTGAGACAGATGAGGGCCAGGCCAGCACATAATATTCATATTAATGGATTTGATCTTCAAGACACCCCTAATAGCCTATGGTGCAAAGCTCTGGTGATGCTGTAGCCTTTGCTGCAATCCAAAATATTCCCAGGGTACTCCTTAGGTAAAGCTTAGCACTTTAGCCTGCATGGTGTGGCTCTACCACAGCTTTCACTTTCCCCAGGTGTGACATCTATTTGACAATTTATTTTCTGAAAAGCCTCAATCATTTCAAAATAACTAGGCCTTTTTTTTCCTCTTTTTTTCTTTTCTATGGATAATTAAACTTTGCTCTATTCAAAGGCTTTCAAAGAACAGCTGGCAGAAAATAAACCCTCAAACTCCAAGAAAAGAAGGAAGGGTTGCTTTTACAGAGTAATCTAAATTACCCACACTTCAAAAGCAGAGCACAAAGGAGGCATTTAAATATGAGTCCTTTGTTCTGTAGTTGCTGTTACTGGACAGTGCTGCAAAGCCCTTTTTTTGCTCAATATAAACAGCCTTTTAAAATCCAAAGAAGTCTTTAAAAGGCCATCAGATTAGGGTTTGAGAAAAATTGTCGCCAGATTACATCGAAAGTTACTCTACAAGCCAGGGGGAATGTTTCATGCATTTGAGTCTATTTGCTTTTCTGATCCCCACTCTTCATTTCTGGCTTGCAATCAGTCATGGAGGGTTTGCTGTTCCTTCCAGGGATCTTCTGCAAAGAAATAAATGGGAAGGGTTTCCCCTCCAGCACAGAGCCTTGGGGATACCTTGCATCTTGCTTTGTAAAAAGCAGTATCTCCATTTTCAGCCAATTCCTACATTTTTTAAAACCCTGACTGAGTTCACATCAAGCTGCAGGAACAGGAGGAGGATTATGCACAGGCTTTTGTTTGTAGAAAGGATCCTCCAACCTCGTGAGCCTCTGACCCTTTCAGCAGTTTTGTCCCCCACAAGACTCATTACTGCAGGTAAGGAGCATGGAATACATGTACAGTCACACAGCCAAGCATGATTTAATTAGAGAGGGTTTTAATTAAAATTTATAATTGAAGCTGTAGCAGGAGCATGCTTAGATAAAAATATAATGAAGATTTCCTTGGCATCAAAGAAGAAAGGTGTGACTTCAGCTTAATTACTTAGACCAGCGGAGGTAGAACTTGGTTGTATCTGAGAATTGGCACCAAATTAAGGCTGCCAACAAAGGCATCTGCTGTACACCCTGTGGCTGTCCTGCAGCCTTTGCTGGCATGTGGCTGTGCATTTCATGGCAGCTGAGATACAGCCCTTGTTTATGTGAAACAATTGATTAGGCCTACACTGTGATAATTGCTAAGAAGGGAGGACTCTGCTGTAGGCAGGCAGGTAATAAATAGGATATACTTTAGTATTTGGTTCCCTTGAAATCCTCAGACCAAGAGGCAGGTTTAGGAGATACCCAAATCTTGCACAAATGGAGCTGGGAAGTTTGAATCTCATGGATCCTGGATTGCCACAGTCCTTCATCTCTATTGGAGGGCATCCTTGCAGAAAAGGAGGTGTTGATGAATTTCCCCCCTTCCTGGTTTTCCTTCCAGAAAGGGGACACTTCTCTGATTTGTGAGTCATTGAATGCTTGGAAGAAATATCTAATTTGCCTCCTCATTGTCAGACACATCCCAAGCTCATCATTTTCTACCAGGAGGCAGAGAGAATGGCCATTAAACCCAGCAGTGGAAGAAGAAAATCACATGCACAATTTTCTGCCTGTGCCTCTCCCCTGGGACTCCAGGGTTTAATGCAATTTGGTGTATCCCAGCCAGTGGTGCTTGGCTGCTTTTAATTAAAAAAAAATTAAAGGATTTATGTTGGGATTAAATGGGATAATTATTGATTGATCTCTGCCTTCTAAATTGAAAAGCATTTGGATTAATCAGCTTTTAAATAGGAAATCACTCGGCTCTGGACAGGAAGCCAACCTCAGGCCCTGCACTCTAGCAGGGCTTTATTTTGCCCTCCTCCTTCAAACCCGCTGGGAAATATTTTCCTTTCTTTTCTTCCTGTTTCATACCCAGAACAAAACTGTTTTCATTGAGACAGGCTCTGGGTCACAAGTGTTAAGATCACCCTGCCTTGCACTACCTGCACAGAGCACCTGCCAGGCTCTGCAGCATCCTGATGGAGCTGACCAGGAGTTCTGTCACCTTCTGAGAGCCTTGTGCTGGGAGCAGGCAGGTCCAGTCAGCACTGAGATGTTCCATGATGGAGGGAGCAGCTTTGTACCAGCAGTGATGTGGGTAGCTCTGTCTTGCAGCCCAAGCAAAGCAGACACCCAAACAGCCAGCTCAGCAGTCAGGAGAGGTTGGAAAATAAAACAGTGCAAAGCTTGCTCTCGTTCAGTTCTGGGGCTGTGTGTATCACCCCCATCTGTAAAAGCAGTTGGAAATCAGGTTAAGCAGGTGAGGAAGGTGGGAAGGCAATGTGAACTAAAAATAATAATGGCATGCTCAAAATAATAATATCCTCCATCCCCAGCTGCAGAAGTAGGCTGCTGACCTAAGCACTGTGAGTTCAGGTTTCAACATTTATTCTGGGGCAGAAATTTTGTAGCTCTGTGATTCTCATCTATACTTGGAGCCTGCATTCTACCTGCATGAAAACAAAAGTCTTGTTAACTCACAGGAAACCCCAAATGGAGATTTTGGATGAGAAGATTTGCTATTTTAGGGACTTCCAACAGGACTTTCAACCTCTGCATTAAAGGGTTAGGACTAAAATTAAATAAAATTTTCAGTTCCAATTAGTCAAATTTCTAATGTTAGAACTTAGAAGCAGGTTTTAACTTTACCCTTTGTGAATGAGGAGAACAATGTGAGAGCAATGTCCACATCACAATCTTTGTCTTCTAGCTTATCTAATCTGAGAAATTTTCCCATTTAAAAAAAAAAAAATCTCCCTTCAAAACACTTTTTTAAAGAGTCCCCACGTGGACAGAGCAGAACACCCATCCAGAGGGCCTACATTTTTCTAGGAAGCTTTTCTGCTGAAGTACTCCAATCAGTGGGATGCTGGTCCAGCAGTGACTCATGCAGAGCTCCCCCACAGTTCACCCACCAGAGGTAGGTGACCTGGCAGCAGATTACACCCCTCTGAGGATGGAAGGTAAATCACACTTGAAAGGACGATTTGAGTTTCTCACACAGTAGTCAGCTCCATTATAATTGGAACAAAAGACCTTTCTTCAGCTGAGTGAAAGCCTCTCCTCCACAGACAACCAAACTTGGAGAGCAAAGCATCCACACTGTGTCAATCCCATTCTCCCTGAAATCCTCACCACCCTGGCCACAACTCCTGAATGATCCCTCCTGAACATCTTCCTAAGGAGGATCATACTCGGAGCTCAGCCTCACTCACAAGTGTGTCAAGAACTGCTGATGTCATTATGGGAGACCTCCTTGCTCCCTACAACTCCCTGAAAGGAGGTTGTAGCCAGGTGAGGCCTTGTCTCCTTTTCCAGGTAAAAATGGATAAGGCAAGAAGAAAATGC
Source organism: Horornis vulcanius (assembly GCA_013401035.1). NCBI lineage: Eukaryota > Metazoa > Chordata > Aves > Passeriformes > Scotocercidae > Horornis > Horornis vulcanius. Next base: position 41,089 of record VZUA01042107.1, read on the forward strand.
ACCATGTTGTACCAGGGGATGTTCAGATTGGACACTAGGAAAAATTTATTCATTGGAAAGGTTGTCATACACTGGAATAGGCTTCCCAGTGGAGTGGTGGAGTCACCATCCCTGGAGGAATTTCAAAGCTCTGTAGATGTGGTACTTAGGGGTATGGATCAGTGATGGACTTGGCAGTGTTGGGTTAATGACTGGAGCTGGTGTTCTCAGAGATCCAACATAAATGATTCTATGGATAGGTAATGATGATATAAAAATGGATGAAGCATCATTTGAACTGCAAAGTCACTTGTCTCATCTCAGTTAGGGTGACCAGCTGGTGCGTTTCCTAGAGTGGCTGGGTCCTCAGACTGACTTCACGTGCCTTGGGTAGAGGGCTCCTATAGGAAGCCTTCTAATGGACATTTGGAAAAGAATGAGCTCCACCAAATGTTGGCCAACTCAGTGGGGCCATTCAAGCTTCCCTGCATCACACTCTGGGTCTGCTTTTGGAGATGAGCACAGGGAAGTGCAGTTTTTTTCCTACCTATGTATACAGACATGTATGTACAAGCTATTTTCAGTATTTTCTGCTTATCCCAGGCCTACAAGATGGAGCTTTGTCATCCTTTTAAGAAGAGACTCAACAAAAAATTGAGGCACAATAAAATGTATTGATTAGAGAAGATAACAGATAGTACTTTTATGACTAATATTCATTACATTAAAAATTATGTAAGAGCCAGTGATATAAAAACCCAAAGGTAGACACTCTTTTGAATGCAGGCAGGGAGGAGTGAAATTCACTCCTGTTGCTCCCTTTTCCAAAGTAAACAAGCTGAGCAAGGATAAAGAAAGGGAATTTTTGAGAGTACAGAACCAGCGTTACCATTTTCTTAAGTTTAATCTTGCTAAGATCTTTTTAGCAAACTACACTGTGCCATTGCCCATGGTAACAGCTGAACCCACCCTCAGATCTGTCAGTCAAAACTAACAGTCCTGACTGAGCATCTGATAACACTGCATTGCTGTTTTCACCTACCTGATGTGGGATTAATAAGAATATAGAGCCATATTTTTTCCCAAGGATCACAGCAAAACATTAAGAGGCAATGGCACAATTTGTGGCAAAATTACATATAACAGGAGAAAAAATCCCTAGAAGAGTGATGCAACCTGGAAAAGGGTCCCAGAGAGCCTGGGCCATCCTTGTCCTTGCTGAAATTTGAAACTGAGTAGACAGGGCTCTGACCCACCTGATTTAACATCAAATGCTTGAAGTGAACCCTGCTTGAACAGGGCATTGGACCTCCCAAGGTCCTGAATGGTTTTATGATTTCATGGCACATTACTGACTTACCCAGCTGCCATCAAAGTTATAAACCATGAATTTTAAATTGCCACAGGCAATTTTTCAGATACCTTCGGCCCATACTTTACATGCTTTGCAAGGTAGAGACTAAGGACTGAGAATTTGATCTCATAGTCCCTGGGCAGCATAGTAAGCACAGGAGTCCTAATGTGATTGCAGGAGCTGATATCACCAGGGAGACCCCCAGCTCACTGCTGTCTGGTGTTCCCATGCCAGGCACGTCACACTGTGATACCTGAAAGGTAACAAGAAGCATTAACAAACAAACAGCTTCTCTGGTCTGTAGAAAAGGATATTTGGGCAGGAGAGAATAGAAAGACTAAATTTCTGGGTGATGCTCATTTAGCATTTAGCTGGTGTTGCTCATTTAGCATTTAGCTGGTGTTGCTCGTGGAAGGACACTGCTCATGCCTGAGGAACATCTAAGGCAACAACAGATTTGTCCCTCCAAGAGGCTGTAGCATTGAAAACCTCTTACCAGCTCTTTGCAGGAAGAAACTGGGGCAGGCAGCAGCTACTAACAACTTTCCTGCCCACATCACTGTGACCTGCTTAAGCAACTGCCTCTGCATTCTAGGGCAGCCCTGGTACAGGATGACTACACAAAGGTAACCTTCACCCATCTCCTACAAGCCTCAGCGTGCAGTTCTTTCTTCTTCTACCCTATCACTTCTCCATGACCTCAAACTCCCCCAGCAGGCTGTCAGAATTCTGACTGATTTATTCCAGTAATGGCAAAAGCCCTGCAGAGCCCAACCTCCTCTCCTGAGTACCTGCTGCTGTCTGGGACAACTCAGGTCATCAGAGGGTGCTGCTGGTGCCCTCCAAGAGCCAACGCAGTAGCTGGAAACCAAAGGTGCTCTTCTCCCCTGGCTCCTTTTTTCTGGTCTGTGACCCACGTGTTTTCAGGCAGATTGGCCTTTTCTCCTGTGCACTCCCCCTTCCTGTGATGGTAGGCTGTGTAAAACCACCTTTCATTGCAGTCTCAGGCTTGAAGCATCCTGGAGAGAGATGGTGTGTGAAATCCTGAGATTTTATTCACAGTCCTTCACACAGCCACCTGGCAGCCCTGGATGCAGGAGGGTTGATAAGGCTGAGTGGTTGACCACGGTTACACACTGAGAGGGTTTTCCACCAGCCCACAGAGGAAAGGAGAGATTGTGTCCATATCTGTGCACGTGTGCTGTGCACAAGCACACAGAGGACCACATAAAACCAGTGCATCAGTTCCATAGGACAGCAGAAAAGTCCATCTGGGCATTTTGGCTTCTCGTGCCTAAAGCAGTTGTTGTGATGGATTGTCCCCCCAGTTTCTGAGGCATCCTTGAATTTAGTCTTACATGTTCCTATGCTATGTTTGCTTTCAGCCAAGTTAATCTTGGCTGTCACTTGAGTATTGTTAATGACGTTCTACTCAGAGATTTGCAGTTGTGTATAATGGGGCTGGAGTCTCTCCCTGGGCTCTTCACACTGCTTTCAGAGACCTTCTGTCAGGTGCACAGGAGTCACTGAGCATTTTGCAAAGGGGTGCCTGAAAATGAATGCTGCAGTCCTAAATGAGCTGCTGTATAATCCCTCTATCTGCCTCAGACTGTCTCAGATTAATTCTATTTGCCAGTCACTTTCCCCTTTCTCTAAAACAGGGACATATTTTTAGCCTCTCAGCAAATTTGACACAGTGGAGATTCCCTCGTGTGTTCTCACTGTCACCATTTGTATTTTTTTTTTTTAAACCCTCTTCTTAATTTCTTGTAGCCCAGGACGAGGAATTTAAGATTTATAATACTTGCAAGAGACACAGCCCCCAAATCCCATCAGAATAAAAACCCACCAGTGTTAGTTTGTAGAGTCACAGAAAGGCTCTGACTAACGACAAGCTCTGCGGTGGAGCCAGTGGCTCTCTCCTGCCCATGGCTTTAACATGCCCTGCACAGGCCAGTTGTGGTTATATAATGCTGGCTCTGGAGCAGATGCTGCTGTCTTCGGGTTGGGAGATTATAGCTGGCATGCACAACTAACAGGAGCTTTCTGACAAACGCAGCCACCCCTGTCGGGCAGGGGATTGCGGCGAGGCATCGCTCCGGGTGGCTCTTCCCTGCAATCCTCAGCAGCTGGAATGGAGACAGCGGCTGCAGTGGGACCAGGCAGCCTCAAAAGTAACAATAACAACAACAAAACCCCTCAGCAAAGTCAGCAAATCCTGCTAAACCCACGTGTGGCTGGAGGTGCACTGCGGGCTGTGCCTGAGGACTGGAGCAGTTGTCAGACACGGGTGCCTCGTTGGGGGAGATGATTTACTGCGGGATGGTTGAGGTGTTCCTGTGGCTGAGCGTCTGATGGAGCATTTCTTCATGCTCCTTTGTGATTCACCACATGTTTGGCCTATCGAGTGTCTCATCACCTTTTCCAGAGGGGTGACTTGGCGCTGTGGCATGTGCAGCAGGATGCCACCGCGGGGATGGGACAGCGGGCCCTTATCAGCCTGCTGGGGACAGGACCGGCAGAGGCTTTCACACCTCGGTGTCAAAAGGCAGCCTTAACAACCCCGATCTGCTCCGCCTCCGATCCAGGAAATCTCACATGCCGTCTCTGGGTGAGCTTTTTCCAGGCAGGTAGACGGGAGGGAAGCAGAAGGAAAATCTCCAGGTGCTGCTCACAACAGCGCTGCTCCCTGCCCCCATGCTTGAGACACTTTCTATGTCTAAGTGATCAATGCCAGCCCCTGCCATCCCCAGGGGGCTGCAAACGCAGCCTCCCAAGTGTCCTGCAGTTTGACAGACACAGCCATTGCTCTCTGCTGACTCCCAGCACATCCCTCCAAAACCCTGGGCTGCTACATCTCGTTAAAGTGATGGATGAGGAAGAGCTGTACCCAGCGGATTCAAACCTCTCCTGGTTAGTGCTTGAAGGCTCCTTCACACCTGGACCCCACAAAAAAAAACCAAAAACACAAAAAACTATCCAGTTTGGTTGCTAAATAAAGCTCATCCAGGTGTAGGACTAAATGAACAAACATCTTTAATAACACTGGTGTTGCCTGGTTTGAGATATGTGCCACCAGTGGTGACCTTATGCTACCTTTACAGAAAAGGCTAAGCCATACCAGGGATAGGATCCAACTGGATCCCTTTCCTCATTAAGTAAAATAATCATCAGACCACCTCCTACTCATCCCCATTTGGCAATTTACAGCTTCACATCTTCTGGGTTTTTTTTTCTGATGTCTGGCAAAACCAGCCTTTTGCTGTTTCTACCTGCACTTGGGACAGGCAGGGAGATGAGAGGGAGTTCTACTTTCTCAAGGCTTACATCATGGGACATCTCATCTTACAGTATGGAGCTGTGGGAGAATTCCCAATTTCTTTCTCATTTCCTAAACCCCCACTGACAAGGGGCATTTCTGAGAAAGGAACTAAAAGGAGGTCTGAAAGCTGTTCAAAGGCCTTAGATTTCATAGAATCATAGATACATAGAGTCTTTCAGGTTGGAGGGGACCCTAAAGATCATCTTGTTCCTACTCCCCTACCATGGGCAGGGAACCCTTCACTCTACCAGGCTGATCAAAGCCACACCTAACCCAGCTTGAACACTTCCAGGGGTGGGGTATCCAACACTTCTCTGGGAAAAAAAATTGCCTCATAATGTCCCTTGGGAAGCTCTACCCAGGAGATTCTTCCTACTTTCCAGTCTCATCTGAGTAACATCTCCCCTCACAGTCCTGAACAGCGACAGGTCAGATAGAGCCTCAGCCAAGGGAGGATTGGACCTTGCTGGGCTGTAGGTGTGTTACCTTCTAATTAACACTGTAATTATTCCTTTTTTTGCCCTTTCACCTCATCTGTGTACACACTTCATCCATTCACCCGTATCACAAAGGGCAGAGGATGCTGATAGATTCTTCAAAGGTCTATTCTGCTTTGAAACCCTTTGGTTGCATTTCAGGACCTTTTGGGGCTGGATACCAGCAATACCTGAGTTCATTTTAAACCTGTTGACTTCCAGCAATCAGGTTAGAACAGCATGGGGGTCAGCATGGCCTGAAACATGTTCCAAATCAAGCAGATGAATCAGTGCACAGAGGGCTCTGCCTCATGTCTGTGGTCACACTGCCACCAGTACCTGAGCTGTGCAATACCCATTTCCCAAAGGCAAGTCACAACGCTGCAGCTCCTAGCAAGGGTGTCACCAGAATAAAATCTTGGGCTCCAGCCACTGTCCAAACCACAAAGCCTCCCTTCTTCTGGTAAACAGCAGCTGCTTTTCTTCCCAGAAGTGACCACACTTCAGCAATGGCTGTCGCAATGTAAATATTTTCTAACCCATCATAAACACGTGGGCAGGCTGTCCTTAGGGGTTTGTGTCCTTAAAGTGAGAGATACAAGTGTGGAGCTGGCGGTCACATGGGTTTGTTCTGTCATACTGAGTGCAAAAGCAGGTGATCCTGTATTTGCTGTTTAAGAGGAGCTGCCAGCTGAATCCCACCACAAAGGGCTCAGTAGTCACCCAATCAAGGCTATTAGAGGTGCTGAACCACAGGAGGAAGAGCAGTGGCCTTTTCATGAACCTTTTCATGAACCTGACTGTAGCAGAAGAGTGGCAGCCCCACGGTGCCATGGCACTGCTGGCACTGGGTGGTCTCTGCCCTGTGTCTTCAGCCCAGCTCCTGTGCTTCTGTGGGAAAGCAGCAAGAGATGGGATTTCAAGTCATCATGGCTCCACAGGCTGAGCCCCACAGTCCCAGCAGTACCCAGAGAGGCAATATTTCACTGTGTGGCTGGAAGGAGACTGTGCAAGTGATTCTAGTGATTATTGATATCACCATTGCCACCAAAATCCTCTAGGACATTGGTCATTTTCTTAGGCTGTTCCAGGGAAAGCTAACATGGCAGAGGAGTCAAAAAATGTTATGTCAGACCAAACAGGCTTCAGGNCTAGGACATTGGTCATTTTCTTAGGCTGTTCCAGGGAAAGCTAACATGGCAGAGGAGCCAAAAAATGTTATGTCAGATCAAACAGGCTTCAGGTAGCAGCTTTTAGTTGCTGATGCACAGCAGGATACTTCTAACCCCTTTTTCAAATATGCATGAGGCTGGACATTGTTCAATTGTCAATACCATATTAAGAATATATGCATTGAAGAGATATTAGACGACCTTAGTTCTTTACAGCATCCGCCACCTGGGACAAAGGTTGGTTTTCCTCAAGGCCAGGGCTGGGATTGACGTGGATTTTTAGGGGAGCAGGCTGGATCTGGGCAGAGCTGTGGCAGCTTTCCTACCTCTGCAATCACAGTCCTGTGTGCAGCAGCTCCAGCTCTGCTCACTGCTGCAGGAACAAAGGAGAGGCACTTCCAGGTACTACAAAAACCCCAGTGGGAAATGGAGACTCCCACCTCCAGGACATGGTACAGGTTCAGAGTGCTACTAGAGAGGAATTAAATTCTGCCAGCAGTGCCAGAAACACCTGGTATGAGCTGGATGCCCAAGCTTGACCGAAGCTTGAAATTGTAGTCTGAATCTTAATGAAACAAAAAGCAGATAAAAGAACAGCATATTCAGAGAGAAAACTGAGGAGTCCAAATGCTTGAGCCCAATATTTCAATATGGTGTCTTCAGCCAAAGCTACCCTTAATAAATATAACATAGTTTTGCTTCAGTCAAAATGTTTAACATAAAGTTGCCCAAATGATCTGAATTTGGGACTTTGTTCAACTATAGAAAGTAAACCATCTGTTGGCTGCACTACTCTCACTGAAAGTTGGGAAAAATCCTGGCCAGGAATTAACCAGTGACGAGCTGCAGACTTCTGTGCCTGGGGGAGGGAAAGGGGTGAGGAGCTATGATGTTTCTTGAGAGTACCTTGGCATGATGCTCTTGGGCTGCCACGTGGCCTCCCATGAAGCATCCTGTGGCCCTCTGAGCTTCAAACACCAGCCATGGGCAACAGGACAGACTGCCCAAAGGCTGGGGGACATCCACTGCCACTGCACTTCAGAAAGCATCTTGAGAGGAAAAGGGGAATCCTCCACTTGTTTTCCCCCCTCAGAGACCCAAGCATGCAATCTTTACAGAGATTCCAAGTGTCAGCAGAAAGCTCACCCCTGGAACTTGCCTGCTGCTTCTCGCGCTGATCTGCGGCAGGAATTACATTTGCTCTACATAAAAGCCTTTGCTTGCTCACAGCTGAGTGATCACCAGCTCTTAATGTGCTATGACAAGGACGACTGGGTGTTGAACCTCTTGGCCCTGCTGCAAGATCACTTTTAGCCTGCAGTGCAGTTTGAGCCTTCCTGCTGAGTGTGGCAGGAGACATACCAAGATTTCTTGGATGCCTCTTTGCTCGGCACAGAGGGACAGCTGCTGTTGGGAGAGCTGCCCAGAGCACCCTTTGTGGCTCAGCAGCACTTGTGCTGCACACAGGGAGAGAAGGAAAGTGGATTTATTGCTGAGTCAGACGCATTTTTCTCATTCTGGCCTTGGGTCCTGGGGTGATGTTGTTGTCACACAACAAAGTGAATTGTCTCTAGCACAAGGAATATCACTGATAAACAGAAAGTAAAGAGATTTAACAAGCAGGAATTAACAACAACACCAAACTGCACTCACATCTCGGGCCACTGTCTGCTTGGGATGGCATTCTGGCCCAGCAAGTTTTCTCCCCAGGAGTGGTGACAGCAGTAGCCAGCTCGTGCTTTGCATTTTCTGTGGTCATCTTCTTGCAAGCCAGCAGATATTTGAACCCTGCCACCATTAGATTTTGTGGTTACTTTGTAATGCAAGTGTAATTGAGCCCTTCTGTGGCTTTGGCTTCATTAATGCTGCACTCATTTTTAGAGTATGAGATAGCCTACCTTTTCCATCCTCAGAAAATGAAGAACGTGTTTTGGCTCAGAAAAATGTCCTCAAAAGCCCAGGATGGAGATGAGAAGTCTTCTCCAGGTGAATTGCTTTCAGAAATTCCTCCTGAAACCACGTATTTCCATGTGTACACACACATGAATTCAGAGCTCTGTTTTTCTGGTTTTATTTTTTAAAATATTATGAGATTTTTTTAGATTTAAGGGGAAAAAAATCTCAGCAGACATCCTTTCCCCAAAGTCCCCAGTTTCTAGGAGCCTACCAAGGAGAACTCTCAAATCAGCATCTATCACACTTTTTGGTGGCTTGACAAACCAGCCAGGTTTCTCCCTGGGACTGAACAGATGGAGAAGCAGCCTGTCCTAGGGAACTTCCCAGGCTTCTCCCTGGCTGGAAGAGCCCTTTGTCAAAGTGATTATTCCTGTGCCACTGAACAAGACATGACCAGACACAGACTTCAGTGCTGCCACACATCATCCAGACTACAAATTTGCTCTTAGCACTGCAGCACTTTGCTCTCTGTGTGCTTCCTGGTCATGTTAACAGCTTGGTTCTTTAACCAGGTAATCCCGTGTCACCCATATTTCATCCCTCTACACCCTCATACCCTTCCCAGTTTCTGACTGTCTCCCATTTCCAGCTGCCTATTCCAACAACATTCCTTTTTCCAGCAGCCATTTCCCCTCCAGGAAGGTTTGGAGGTTTTAGGAGGTACTGGTCTAGCAGCATACCCTGATAGGTGAACAGGGAAGGATTCCTGGGACAGCTCTGATTTAAGTCACTCTCCCAGACATGATTTTCAGGGTTCAGACTGGCAAAGGACAGCTTCAGCTAAGCAGGCTAGAAGGTTAGGCCCCACTCAGAAGGACCAGAGTTAGTCCTGCCATCCTATTAAGCCTCTGGGCAAGAAAAGTAACCTATGACTGATTTTGGTACCCAGCAGGAATGCAACCTGATATATAATATATGAGCTGGAAACACAGCCCAAGGTGTTGTCCACGCAGATTAACAAGCCTGACTATCTCACTGCCCAAAACTACTGATGAGTGAGTTAACAGAGGGCATGATTTTATTTGGCTCACCTAAAAGCTAAAGACAGAGTAAAAAACCCAAACTCAATAGTTGGTAGTTAATGTATATCCTTACAAAGAGGAAAATTAGCAGAAAACTAGTGTTTGGAGCCAGTGTAGGGCATCTCAAGCATTTTGGAGGTGAGAGGAAGTGCAGCATGTCTCATGCTGGATGTGAGGTACTGCCTTGTGCCCAGGTTTACAGACAGAGCTGTAAACCAGGGAATACTTTATTCCCACTGAAGTGACCACCTTCTCATTGCTTTTGTCAGCCACATGATGCCCTTAAGGAAATCTGAGCCTTGCAGACAGACCTGTCTGACCCCATTAGCTTAGGAGGGAGATGAGTGTTTGGAATGGAAACTCTCATCCTGGCTCCTTCATAGACCAGTATGACAGAGCACCAAGGTGCAAACATCAGAGTGACTCACAGCAAGCTGGGATGAAATAGAGATGATATCAAAGCTTTAATAACAGCATCTTCACAGAATTAGGAAAACCAGCTTTGGTGATGGCAAGGCAGGGGAGAAAACAGATTTACAGGGTAAAGAAGCTGTGGGCCTGATGGAGAGCAGGAATTCTCCCTCCTTTAATAAAGGGATTTATTTGCTGTGTAGGTGATAACATCAAATTGACACCCCTGGAAGGAGAGCATCCCAATTTAGGATAGCATCACGAGTATGTTTTGCTGGTCACTATGAAGGCATTTACATGCATTTAATCCACACAGTCAGCTGGTGTGAGAGTCAAAGCTCTCAAATTAGAGCTGGGTAAGGACCTTAAGCTTCAGGCTTCAGGGATTTGGACACGGCTCTGAGACCAGAACTGTGATACTTGAAAGCATCAACTGCCTACACCAAGAATGGAGAGGATTAAAAAAGCTCATATTGATAATTGCAAACATCATCAGATAAAAAGATTGCTACATGATCATGTTTTAACTCATTCTTACTCTGGGAAGGTTCTTTTGACTTCATTTGGAGTTTACTTCAGGACAGGATGCTGAGGAAGACATGCCCTGCTTGCCTACATGGAGGTGACAGTACTGAAATTCCCCCACACCAGTTCTGAGCACTTTAACTAAATTCCTTCAGTGGAAACTAAGGAGGGGAGTCCAGTGTGAGCATGAAGGAGTGGTTTCTGTCTACCTTTAGTCCACCTTTCTCAATACAAGTTGCAACACTGAACTGACTTGAGGGGGGTAAAGCAGCAAGTCATCCCTCCCTGTGTCCCTGCAACCTTGTAAAGCAACAGCCTTACTAGCCCTGTTAGATTTGGACTGGGGCCATGTTTACCACCTTCTGGGGCCTGGGTAGTTCTTCACCTTCCCCTGTCAGTGTCCAGGAGTGTTTCTATGCCAAACACTCCAAGAATGTGAAGGCTGACTAATCTTCAGGCTGATCTTCCCATCCTTCCCAGGGAGGCTGAGGTGAGAGGGGATCACAGCTGTTGTGTAGCAGGTTCACACTCTGGCTCCTGCAGCTGTTGAGTCCCCAAAACCCTACCCAAAAGTGAACTTTGCAGCCTTTGTGGGTTTAAGGTTCCTGGCATATGCATTCCATATGTGAAAGGCAAGATTTTCTTATGGTGCAATAAGGTAGGACAACAGTGGGGTGAAGAATTGGGGCTTTATTCTTGGTGGTCACATCCGGCCTGTGGACCCCTGACCAGGCACTCCTGCTTTCAAAGGGGAAAATCTATCTTTGACTGCACTAAGGCAGTCCAATGTCAGGCTCAGAACAGGGTCAGAAACAGGATTTCAACTGAGCATTTCTCTTTCTGGTTAACTACAACCAGCAAGAAGATATTGCAGCAAGAAGATGTCCTCCCTGAATCCTAGAAAGGCTCCATGAGTGAGAAGTTAGGTGTTTTCTGGCCTCTGTTGTCTTCTCAGTGGCAGGAGGATAATTCACTCAGCCCAGCTGTACTGCAAATGCCATTGCAAGGAGCTGCTTTACTCCCAGGCAGCCACTCCTGGCAAAAGAAATTTCACCACGGTTTGAATAGCAAAAAACTTTGGCCTTAAACCAGGGCATGTTAGTTGTGGTTTGGGGTCTTTTTTTTTTTTTTTTGTATCTTATGCTAACATCCAGCTCTTCAATGTGCCCTCCTGTAAGGAAAGGAGAGAAACAGCTTGGCTTATAATTGCTCAAAGGAGTAGCATCACTGGGGCTGAAAATTACAGGTCTCCAGAGGGGCTTTCCTCTGACAATGAGGAGAAAGAGGACTTGAGTTCCGAGTTCCCCAACACAGCCACGAGTTTTAAAAAACAAATAATGAAAGAGGATCTTATTTCCAATGGACGTATTTTCTAGCCCACCACATCTTCTCTTTCGACTCTCTGTATCACAGTGCTTTGTGTTGAACTTTCTGGGAGGTGAATCTGACCACTGGAGCCCCACTGGCAGGAGCACATCGAGATTGCTGCCCTCTGCACCTTCTCACTGCCTGGAGAGGACTGCAGTGAAACCCTGGGGCTGGAGAGCTGGCCCAGCTCAGCCCTGCAGCATTTCTGTGGAGATAAATGATTGCTGGAGCAGCAGGGATGCAGATAAGCAGTTATCTGTGCTGTGCACACACAGAGGTGTCCATCGTGGCACTGCACGCAGCCCTGAGCTGCTCACAGGCTGCATCACTGCTGATGCTACCCAGGTGACTATCACCTACTGTGAGAGATTTATGCCAGTGTCATCAGCACTGAGCTCACCCCCTTCACCTGCCCACCACACAATTCAGCAGCTGCTCCTACCGAAGCAAACCAAGGCAAACTTCTAATCCTCACCTTGCTTCTCTCACTATTTTCTCAACTTCTCCAACTTTTTCTGAGAAGCACTTCACAGCTGTATGGCTGTGGAGAGAGGTACAGGGAGGATCTTATCTCTAAGGTGCATAGCTATCTTCCCAGCTTCTCCTGGAAAACAGAAAGTAAAATACCTTCCATCTCAAGTGCCTTGATAATGAAGGCAATCCAAACAAAGCTCAGGGCACCAGAAATAAAAACATCTGGTTTTCTGTGGTTTGTGCCATGGAATTGACGGCCCTTGGTGGCAAAGAAAATGCAATTAATTGCTCCCCCTACAATATGAGGCATTTATGTGACCTGCCTGTGTGAGGCATTTACATGACCTATCTGTGCCCCTGTGTGAACATGTTTATACTTTCCTTAAGACCGGACCTATTTTTACAACCTTTCCTGCTTGCTAGATTTTCACACCCTCCTCAGCTGATCATTTTTGCAAAACTCATAGGAATTCATTTGTGTCTGACAATTCCATCCCTCAAGCAAACTAGACTGAAACAGGCCAAGGGAGAGACACAGGCAGAGGTGTATGGACCCTGTGATTATTATTGCTACAGTAGTAGCCAGGTAGGTCCTGAGAGGCACCTGCCCTCCTTTGAGGGCTGATATCTTCCCTACCTGGGTAAGAAGCTCCCTTCTGCTGCACTGGAGAAACAGCTATCTTTATCCCATTTCAACTATCTTAACCCCATTTCAATTATCTTTACCCCATTTCAATTATCTTTATCCCATTTCAACCACAGGCTTTAGAGAAGTCCCTGCACCTGTGCAGCACAGCCCTGCTGAAGCACTTGGCACAGTTAGAAACCTCCTCCTGCAACACCCAGAGCAACCCACCTTCAAACCACAGCATCCCACTTCCTCACCAGGAGAACCTTCTTCTCTTCTGCATCCCTCAAAGATTTTATAGCAAACCTGCCAGCAAATCCAGACTCCAACAAACCCAGCCTACCCCAGAGCATCCCTTCAGTCCCCACTCCCATAATAAGAGAAAGGAAAGTGATTGAAGCTCTCACTGGCTCTTTCTCTGCCTCGTCTGGCCTGTGGGGTAAGGCAAAGACAGGTGGAGGTGATGTCCTCTTCTATTTAAGGTTTAGCATGGCAGTGGCTGCAATTGATTTTTTTTTTTTGATGATTTTAAGGGGACCTATAAGGAAGATGGGGATAAATGTTTTAGGGGAGTTCTGTGGTGATAGGACAAGCAGTAATGGTTCTAAACTAACAGATAGGAGATTCAGACTAGTATAAGGAATAAATTTTTTACAATGAGAGTTGTGAGGCACTGGAACAAGTTACCCAGAGGAGCTGTGGCTGCCCCATCCTTGGAAGTGTTCAAGGCCAGATTGAAAGGGGCTCTGAGCAACCTGGTCTAGTGGAAGATGTCCCTGCTCACTGCAGGGCAGTTGGATTGGATGACTTTTAAAGGTCCTTTCGAACACAAACTCTTCCAAGATTCGAGTCTATGTCACCAAGACTGTCACCAAGGGCTGAACTGTCCCATATTGAATTGGACCCTGTGACTCCAGATTTGTATCTTCTGTAGAAATTCTTATAATGAACACAGCTTGTCCCTGAGCTAAAAATGAAAAGTATTTCATTTTTGCTTGGTCTGCAAGTTTTGAAAGAGAATTAAGACAAACTTGTCCAACTGGGACAGTCTATCTATATGAAAAAAAAAGTGTTAGAAACCTGGTTTCCCTATGGGGATTGCTAAATTCCATTTAGCTTTAGAGAAACTGAGAGTCCACAGAAGCCACAGAGATTTTAAAGTAGAGCTTCATAGTTCAAGTCACCTTTAAACTTCTTTTAGAACCATGCATGGTTTTATCATAATTGTCTGTGTTTTGTTTTTTTCTCTTGAAGCCCCATTTTTTGACTAACATAGCTGTTAGAAAATCAGAAAACTTGAAAATATGACCTGATCATATAAACTTGAAGTTTTGGGGTATTAAAAATAAAGTAATAGTAGTAATAATAATAATAATGAGAAGAAGAAGAGACAACAACTTTGAATTAAAATCTCATTATTTAAGCCACTCTGCTGACGTTTGAACGCTGGATAGTGGTTTCTGGGACTACAGCTATTTTCTAGGGAAAAAAGACCTCCAATGCTCTGACCCGGCTGGGACTCACAGCCTGACACGAAGCAATGAGATTCCAGGGAAAAAAACAACAGCAGCAGCGGTCTCAGAAACTCTGCCATAGCATGAGCACGTGGGCCAGGAGCTGCCCAAAGCCCTGTTTGTCAGCTGGCTAAAATAGCTCAGGCGGAGGTGCTGACAAACCCATGCCTGCGCCGCAGCCCAACACCTCCAGCCCTCGCGGGGTTATCGGTGACGTTTGACTCCCAAGCATTTTTTTGCTGGCTGCCAATAGCTATTCCCCGAGGACTATTTGCTTTCACATGCTTTCCCTTTGACACGGCTGCTATTTCTTTGCAATATGTAAACACTCAGGAGGATTTCCATGTTTGTTCTTCGCCCGGCATGGACGGTCTTTCACGGCAGGACGCGAGAATTGACGCGAAGGAGCAGCCGCCCCGCAGGCGTCCGGCGCTTTCTCTCCGTGTGCTGTGCTCCTCTCTGTTTTCTCCAGTCATAAATCCAGTTCTGTTACAGTCTCCACACCCCTGGCACACAGCAGGAAAATGCATTCCTGCTGCCAGAAACACGACACTGCCATCCTACATGGGCGTCCTTTGGAGACCAGCAGAGGCTTTGCACTGCAAAGCGTTTATTCTTTATTTCTCCCCTTCCTACAGCAGTATTTTCTGACTTTAAAAAGCTTCTTTCAGTCTCAAGCCAATTACTAATAAGTGACTTTTTCTAACAAAACTGATTGGGTTCCCTGTGCTGCTGTTAACTCTCTCTCTTAACACCCAACTATTTTCCCAAAGTAATGTTGGTATTTAATAAGACAATTTGCATCAAAAGTAAAAAGGAACAGAAACCACTAAAAAAAAATCTTAAAATGAATCTAGAAATTGCAGGCCCTGACTCCAACCTCATGGATTGCACCTAGGCTTGATTTAATAGATCTGCTATTTGTAAAATCAACTTAATTTTACTTATTAATGTAGTTAAGCTACAGGAGGGTAGATTTAAATTGTATATTAGGAAGAAATTATTCATTGTGAAGGTGGTGAGACACTGGAACAGGTTTTCTAGAGAAGTTACTGCTGCCCTATCCTGGAAGTGTTCAAAATCAGGTTGGACCAGGCTTGGAGCATCCTGGGATAGTGGAATCCCCCCATGGTGGGGGGGATTTGAAACTAGGTGATCTTTTAAGCTCATTCCAACCCAAATAATTCCATGTTTTTTAAAAAAGCAAGTTTAAAAATCCCTGTCTTCTGAGGAGACAGTCCTGCAAGTTCCTTGCTAGGGCTGGAAAACAAGAAATCCACTTGGCAAATGTTTTTCCAAAATTTCATCCTGAAAATTAAAAAAATCTGAAAGCCTTCAGAAACTTTCCTGAGAACTGCACGAAAATAAGGAGAGTCCTGTAACCCAAAGCAGCCCCTAGCAAAGTGATGGGAGCACATCTATAGAAGGTAGGCAATTGTGGTAAAAATCTAGATGTGAAAATCTTCCTAATGGGAATCACGACACTGAACTTCCTCCACATGGGAATGTTGATCACAAACTCTAACCAGGAATTTCCTTAACTAATCTGACGTCTCCATGGAGAATTCTCACTTCAACAAACTACTCCTTCCAACCAAAAATATCTTTCTGAATTTCAGACAGATTCATTCTATACACATGGACTCAGAAGTCAAATTATTGTATGACATATTTTAGCAAATGCTTATTAAAAAACAAGTCTTCTCCACAAGTCAGACTGCCCCAGGTTAACATAAAACATAATTATAAACTGATTTTATTAAACAAATTCAAAGGTCTGACTGAATTTTTTCATTGCAATTCAAACTAGTTTTCCTCCTCCAGCTAATTCTACTGGGCAGGATGGGTTGAAATATCAATGTTGGGTTCATCCTTTAAATGATTCTGTTTGAAAAGAGACTTTCCAATCTGCTTCAAGTTCATCTGATGTAGCCAGAAATTCCCCACTGATTTCAAGCAGCTTTGGATCAAGCCTTTAATGCTCTGTAGGTTGCCTTCCAATGTAAGATGAACTGGAGGGGTTTTCATCAACAAGTCTCCTAGCAAAATTCACCATGTATTTCCCAAAAAATATGTAGAAAAAGAGTCAGATAAATAATAACATAAATGTTGACAACATAACCAAAAAAAAAAAAAAAAAA